>JAVSBS010010961.1:0-13789 GCA_033124195.1 Coracias cyanogaster
GTCCTTCTTGTACTGTGGGGACCAAAACTGGACACAGTACTCAAGGTGTGGTCTCACGAGTGCCGAGTACAGGGGCATAATCACCTCCCTACTCCTGCTGGTCACACCGTTTCTGATACAGGCCAGGATGCCAACATGAGCTAAGAAATTTTGAGAAAACAGTTGGCTTATTCATTTTTATTTACTAAACTGTTAGATGATTCAGCACTATCTAGATAATTTCTGTTCTTAGTCTCATATAGGGACAATTCACATTTGGATTGGACTATCTGCAAAGAGCATTTTTTAAATCTTGCCTGTCAGCATCCAGTTGCCAGCAGTGTGTCAAATTTTGATTAATAGCACAACATTACTGTTTAAGGGTTTTATGTTTTTTTCACTTTTAGGAATTTACACTTCAGACCGCAAAGTAAAACCAAGTTACAAGCAAACAGGTCAAAGGAAGGCTGATGAAGCTGCTTCCTCTATTCCTCATGTGAGAGAAATCAGAAGAAACATTTATTTCAATTCTGCAGAACCTCGAAGATCAACATATGTCGTCCACTGTACTGTCAATGTCACTCAAGAACCAAAGCTCAGTAGATCTAAAGGTGGGTTTCTGCTTACACAGGATTCTTCAAATGCCTGAAATACACCTGTCTGTATTGTGTTGTTTTTTATTTTGTCCCTGCAGGTGAATATTATGTTATTTATGCTTAAATTCAGGCAAGAGTAAGTTTGATCCAACACGATTTTCGTAAGTAGATTGTGGCAGTATCCATAGAGAGAAATTTAAAGTTTTATGAAACTTTACAATTAGTCAGAAGGAATATTCACAAACAATAATTTAGCCACCTTCATGGCAGGAATTCATTTCTTTGCAGAAACAGATGAATGCAGTGATGTGCTGATGTGCATGAATTTACCGATCTCCACTTTTTACAACTTCTTTTGTGTGATTTATTCATAGAATCATAGAATGTTAAGGGTTGGAAGGACCTTTGGAGATCATCGAGTCCAACCCCCCTGCCAAGCAGGACCATAGAATCTAGTGCAGGTTACACAGGAATGCATCCAGACAGGTCTTGGAAGCCTCCAGAGAAGGAGACTCCACAGCCTCTCTGGGGAGCTTGTTCCAGTGCTCTGTTAAAGAAGTTCCTCCTCATGTTGAGGTGGAACTTCCTGTGCTCTAGCTTGCATCCATTACTCCTTGTCCTATGGCAGGGCACAAGTGAAAAGAGGCCCCTTTCTTCTTGACACCCAGCCCTCATATATTTAGACACGTTAATTAGATCCCCTCTCAGTCTTTTCTTCTCCAGACTAAAAAGCCCCAGGTCTCCCAACCTTTCCTCATGAGGCAGGTGTTCCAGTCCCTTAATCATCCTCGTAGCCCTCCTCTGGCCTCTCTCAAGTAGATCTCTGTCCCTCTTGAACTGGGGAGCTCAGAACTGAACGCAGTACTCCAGGTGAGGTCTCACTAGGGCAGAGTAGAGGGGGAGGAGGACCTCCCTTGATCTGCTGGACACACTCTTCTTAACGCACCCCAGGATACCATTGGCTTTCTTGGCCACAAGGGCACATTGCTGCAGTTTTTCACCTTTATCTTAAAATCAAAAGTTTTGAATACTCATTGAAACCAAAACAATTAAGGATGCTTCTTCACAGAAGCAATACTAAGATGTTATCGGTGAACCCTTAATGGCTGAGTGTGACAACTGGTCTTTAACCACCATGTAAATGTTGATGAAGTACCACATAAACCACTTTACAAATGGTTGTAAATCCTTCATTCATACCCTAGTACCCAATAATGCATTATCAGTAAAGCTCCCCTGTTATTTTAGAAAGGATTTCCTTTGGCTATAATTGGTCTTGCTAGTCTTTAAATGCCATACAACCTGTAATGAGATGATATGGTTACACTATTATAGCATATAGCACTATGCAATACTATTAGTGGGTATATACACATATAATATATATAATCTTTAGCATACAATGCTGCTATTATGAGATTACAGTAAAATGTACACATTTAGGGCTGACTTGTCAGTGAAGTCAATGAGACCAGGTATGTCCAGTAACTGCCTCAATTTATGCGTAAGTAAATAACAAAGCACGCACGATGTGGGCTGATTTCGTCTCTCTACAGTGTCTTACACAGAGAGGCTCTCTGGAATTTGCAACAGAATGATACACACACTAATAGCTGAATATCTTAGACTTTTAACAATTATTTACCTTAAATAAGAGTTCACTTGTCTTTTTTGCACTGTAGTACAGCTTCGCTGTTCCCATTTTGTATCCATTTCCATTACCCTCTTGGTATCCATGAAGGTCTGCTATATGTAGCAGTATAGAAAACAATGGGTTAATTCCAACGCCCCCTGCTATCAGCACTAGTTTTACGGGGGAGTCACCAGGCTGAGGATCAAAGAAGAAATCACCTCCTACTCGAAGAGCCACTTCTGAGTCAAGAGTGCACTAGGATGGAAAAGAAGATACTTAATTTCAGAACTAAAAGCAAAAGTTGCAATATTCTTCTTCTTGCACCACAGTCACAAGACTGGCTGGGCTGTGATTTTTTTATTTTTATTGACCAATGAGGAAAAAGTGAAGTACTTTAAAATAAACGCAGAGTTTCCAGCTACCTGAAGTAAATCTATTTCAGTGCCTCTAGGGACCCAGATCTACTCTCAGAAGTCTCCGTCTTCTGATAAGGCAGGATGGTGACTCCCCCATCCCACCCCCCTAAGAGCTGAAAGAGGAATGATTCATGCAAGAGTTTTTCAACGGCAGTATGTGGTTGTGAAAACCCAAGGTTAACATGTGAGATCTCACTTTTACTCAAACCCCATCTCGTGTCAAAAGAGGCCTTGCTATGAGGTCACAGAACAAAGTCAGAATGAATTCCACAGGCACAGAAGGTTCTTCCATCCCCATTCCTAAAAAATAAAAAGCAGAAGTGAAGCAAGTATCCACAAGACCATTTCTTGCAGAACCACTTCTGCATTTGCAACTTCAAAGTTGGAGAAGAAGAAAAAAAAACGAAGGGAAAATGTTCTTTCTTAGAAGAAGTTTGCCAAAGTATGTTTTTTTGATACTCAGCAAACTAAAGCTACAACAACAACAACAAAAAACCCTATTTGGGTGAGCATCTTCTTGGTAAACCAGCACTGCCTCCTGGTATGAAGGATGAAACTGCAGTAGAGAGAAGTCAGGTGAGTCCTCCTGTATCAGAACAAATAGGAGCAGAAAACAGAACTCATTTCAGGCCATTTATAGGGTTTAAAAAAGAAAATAAATAAGTTAAGGAAACCAAGGAAGGTGAGAAAGGAGGAAAGAAAAAGTAAAGGTACAAAACCTGCTGAATAACTAGCAGTTAATCACTCACAGAATAAGAACACCTCCTCCAAAAAATCCTTTTGAAATCAGGAAGCAGTAATTGAAACAAAAGGATTTCTATCAAGGACAGCTGTAGAGTAACCAAAGGTCTAAACATGTTAACTGTTCCACTAGGAGGAAGCAGGAGGCTCTGGGACACGGGTAGTGCACAGAACACAGAGGTTCCTCGAGTAGTGAGCAAGACCATTTAAAAAACTGTCTTGCCTTTCTTAATTATCGCATGAAATATTATCTCTCAATTACAGCGCAAGACGATCAGCACTCATTACATGAAACTAGTTCCTCTCTCCCAGGCTTTCCCACCATGTTTTACTGTGTTTAAGAAATGCACGAATCCAGCAGCGTTCCAGACTCACGTGGCAGGAGGACATAGACTAGGGCACCCTTGGTGGAAATACACATTTTTAGGGAGAAACAATCTTATTATCATCCAGTCTGCCTCCTTAACCAGCTATATCGCTCATGAAGATTGGACACAGGAAGAATCTCTCCTAACCACCCGCCTCCCACATATTTCAGTGCTTTAGCCATGGCAATGATAACACTAAGTCGCTATGCAAGAAAAAACAATAAAATTCTGTAGTAAGACAGTGAGAAAGCATTTTCCTTTAGCCTAGTTTGTAAATACAACATTGCAACAGCTTAGAGAGAGAAGTGAAGCAATCACTACATTACATGCACATATTTCTAAAGAAAAGGCTTTCTTTTCCTAACCCTATGAAGTACATTGTGCTAAATTATTTTATATACAGCAATATTAAAAAAAAAACTCTAGTAAAAACAGGTATGGTGAGTAAATGAGTACTAACAACTCCCATAACATCTTTTACTCTGAGATATCAACTTCCCTTAGAAGTAACTTTTAAACAATTAAGTACCAGAGTTTTTTACCATATCTACAATCTTTTCAAAATTCTAGGTCGCTATTTTTTTCTTCTTCTTTCCTAAGGAAAAGTTGCGCTTTTGTTTAGCTGGGAGACTCCATACACACCCTGGAGGTTTCTCCTCAGTGGCACGTTTGACGTAGCTTACTGCTAACTAAAGGTTGTCCTGTAAATCCAACCAGAAAATTCAGCAACAGCAAACTGGTTTACAACATCAAAATCCTAAAAGAGCCTTCAGAGACTGGGAATGACGGCATTAGGCCTGCAATATTCTCTAAAAGGCAATACCGAAACCAGACACTCCTCTTGGGCCTTACAGGGTCTGCTGCCCTGGAAGTTCTATACGAGATCTCAAAAGGGTTGTTTTGTTTATGTTCCAGTGGAGATAACTGGATATGACACCAATTAAAATGCTGTGGATGGTCAGATGGTAACTAGTTAATTAGCATCACTCTACCTATTCTCAATTCTAGTAAATTTGCATCAATCTTTACTGTTAACTGTTGGCCACTGAGCAAAACTGCAGTATTTGTAAACTGAGAAGAACCTGTCAATTTAAACTTTGCAGTCACATCTAAGAAATACAAATGCCAGACAGAGAACGGTAAATCACAGGGGGCTGTGAAAAGAACAAAAATTGCTAGGACAGATCATCCATGCAATATTATCAGCAGCAGAAACAGGACTCTTCTGACTAACTAAATGGGGTAAACAGAGGAACAAAACACCGCAACAAGTCAAAGTGTCAGACTTACTTTTAACGTAGCAAAAATCAAGCTTTGGGTTATGTCAATATTATAAAAATATTGCATATTTAAAATAATACTATAGAAATTTTGAAGTATGATGCTGGTTTATAATTTCAGAAAAGCAGCTCTAATAATCTGCCTTTGATCTCACTTAATAATCTATATTTTTATTTATCTGATAATGATTCCCAGTTTAGATGTGTAGAAATGGCCAGGAATGATGGCAAGTTTTCAGATGTAAATCCACCAGGCACAAGTAGAGTCGAAAGATCACAATAACCATATAACCACACAAACATCCCATTTCAGTCCCTTGCCGCACAAAAGCGTTTAAGATTTACACTGTATTAAAACCGGTTGAACAAGTCACAAGAGTTTTGCAGTCAGTAGCCAAAAGCGTTCTGAAATCACACACAATTCCCCTTCCACCTCCCCAAAAAAATAGTAAAAAAAAAAGAAAAAGAAGTCCAATCTGACAGTGAATCTTGCCTACCTTGGTGTGAACCCAGTGCGCAGGAGGATGAACTGTATGCTTTACTGCCAGCTCTAATATTCCTTCTCGTTCCAACAGGCCAGGGCTTGAACATATTGAGAATCCCCCAACTACAGACACTCCAGGAATAAAGAAATCAACCCTAAAATAGATCAGAAACCAAAGTTTTTTTAAAAAGCCAACAATCCCAAACATGGAAAACAATAACCAAAACAAAATGTCTGCCTTTGTTTCAAGTACCCTTCCTACACAAAGCCTTCTTCATCTCCATAACGTTAACTGTTCCAAAAAAGGATTTAAATATTAGTAATGACATTACCTTAGAATTATTTTCATCCAGAAATGCTACACTATCACGGTTTTCAACCATCCTGCTTTTGGCATTAGATGCCACATCTTACAACAGACTGGAATTCCAAGTGTCAAAATTATTTGCGTATTAAAACAAAACCACAATACGGTTGGATACAGTGGCTTAAACGCCACTCTTTTCGGTCCTTTTGCTGGGCTCTTCAATTTTCAAACATAAGATTTTAAAACTTATTTTAGGGAAATAACTTTAAAGACTTTATTTTCTTAGCATGATGAAATATCTGAAGTAAAACCACAGTCTAAAGGATCAGTTGCTAGGAGAACCGCTTTACCTCTTGAACTGCAGTGCCCTCTGGTGACAGACAGCTCTTTCTAGCGGCTAGGAAATTGAACTGGAACAAATTACTACTTCGGGTTTTTTTGAAAGTTTAAGTAAACCACATACGGGTTTCTACAGATTAGAAGGGAACATGTGGCTAAGATTTTGCAACACCAGCAATTAGAGACTATGGGAGGCAAGCCATTACTACACATGCGCTGTAATTCATTTTCAAAGAAGGAAGCCTTTGATATTCCAAATAGCACCAGAAAAAATTAGAAGTTGGTTTATGATCTAACATTTAAATTCCTCCGTGTTGTAGAAATCCTTAAACACTTCAATTTTCTACAGCACATAACAAAATCCCTGTATTTCAAAAGAAAACATGCTTAAAAGTAATTGTGCTGCTCCACTTAGGAAACAAGCACACACCGCGGTCAGCAACACCAAGCACAGAGAAGAATTCATGAATTAAAGCCCAAGTCAGGTTGGCTCAGTATTACTTAAAGGAGAAAGCAACAAGAAATAAAGACTGGCTTCCACTGCACAGTATTTTCTTTAAACAGCAAAGCTGTATTCTTCACAGATATTACAAACTCTTGGTGGAGGAGAGAAGCACTCTGAATTGTTCACTATTTCTAAAAGTCAAAAAATCTTGCCTGCTTACGCCTCGCAAAACTTCACCCTTGGAAGAAACACATTCTCTCAAAGATTACACAAAGCACGATATATACAATACTATAGTGATATAACTTACAATTAATGATAATAAACTTGATGGGATATAAAGGTATCTGACTGCAAATGAAGGGTCAACAACCAAAGAAAGCTGAGAAGGCTTATTTTGCTGTCCTCAGCTCCTGCAGCCCCACCGACCATGGGGCTCAGCTGTCCTGGCACCTCAGATTAGAAAGGACAGCTCTTGTCTTGCAGCATTTATTGTATCAGAGAATACATCAAGATGCTACTAAAGCTCTTTACCACCCTCTGGTGGAAAATAATCTGACTACTTACATTAACCCTAAAAAAAAAACCCCAAAAAACAGCATTACATTTATGCTGTAAAGTAACAATTTACATCCAAGTTAAAATGTTCTGCTTGACATGTAAGGGAAAAGCTATGCTGCCTGGTGGAGAAACATACTTACAAAAGCAAACGTGGCTCTAAAAGCTATGTCAAAGGTAGTTTTTACCCTTCTGAAGTACTAACCCAAGCATCCATTTCTTTCTGTATTATTATTTACCTCCCAGTTACATCATAATGAGATATTTCAGAGCATAGCGCACTGTATCATCGTGGACTAGCTCGTATTTCTGATGGCTTGTCTCATCGTGGCTGTATGTAGGAAGGATAAGAGGACTCCTGAAGAAGTGCTGTCTGTGACAGCTTAAGCAGAGAGAGTAGGGGAAGAAAAAAGAAAAAACAAGAAAACCAACATACACAAAGCCAAACTATATAAACCCCACAATAAGGAGAGGCACAAAAAGATGTAAAACCAGAGATCTCATGGTGGTTTTTCATTTCCCTCTTCTTAAAGGCTACCTAAGCCAAATCTTTAAGACAAAAGCAACGAGCAGTTGCTAGAGAAAAAGGTCAGAAATATTAAAGCCATGAAGCCACTTCTTCAAAGTACTTACAACATGCCTATACCTCAATGCATGTTTCAGTAAATCGAAACGGGTAACAAGTATTTCATTATTACTTGAAGTCAGATAAAGACCAGTATCTGCCAGCATGCTTGCAAAACAAATTCACTTTTGCTTCTGAAAAGCTTGATAAATTAGAACACTTTCAAAAAATACATACATTTTAGTAACATCTTACTATAGCAAATTCTAACAAGTTAGCCTTTTCAACTCGGGAAATTGTGCCTAGTGTTTCATACTCCTCACGGAAAAATGCAACCAGAGTTTATAGCTACAAGTATAGAAGAGTTGTTGTATACCTTACAATAGCTTTCGAATACTTTCAAGGAAGAAGAAAATGAAAAAGAGTAATTATAATTAAAGCTTTCAGTTTCCAGCATGATGATATCCAAAACATTTTTGGAGTGTAAATGCACTTTCCAAGCACTGGCAAGCAAGAATTTAATATGAGTCACTGCACATGTGCAAAAACTGCAGCAAATTACTCCACAAACAAATTACTGCAATCAACATCTTGTGTTCTGGTTCTAAATTTAAAAGCCAGCATATTAACACTACATGAGTAACATATGCTGCTAAGACCCTAGCAGCTATACTTCGATTCCAGCAAAACCACTTTCAGATGGCCTAAGCCAATACAAAGTTTCAGAACATTTAAATGTCCAATGCCAAAAGAAACTACTCATAGTTCTAAGTGAAAAAAAAAAGTGATTGAGCGGGAGTATTTCTTACAAGGACGGAAGACAAAGACAAAACCCAACTATTTCCTTGGGAAAAAAACCTGTAAAGTTGCTTAAACAAACAGCTAATTATTTCAAAGGCTTAATAATTCAAGTTTTTTTTATTTTCAAGTTTGCCTGTCTATATTTATTTATTTATTAATCTGATCTAACAGGCTTCATTTTCAGAGTGGAAGCTTCTAGGGGAAGAACGAAAAATTAAGAGGCACTTCTGATTTAATTATAAGCCCAAACTAAGTAACTTGCAAATCAGCAGTCCCAGTTGTGCTGTAAGACTAAGCAGTAAAGACAGTGAAGACAGTTTGCAGAATAAAGTGCCCTGTACTTCAAAGAAACAATGTAACATACATAAACCAGAGGAAAACACATACACACAAAGACTAACTGAACATTTAAATATCCTTTTTTTCCCCCTTTAAAAATTAGTATTAGCATATTTAAGCGGCTATTAAAATTATGCCCAATATCAGCTATTTGACAGAACACCTAATAATAAAGCATTGTTGTATAAATTAACACCTTTTTCCAAGGTTCAAGTATCACAAGCCTTTTAACACTCTTATAGTGGATTTCTGCAAGAAATTTTCCTCTCAAATATAGGAAGATCTTACCACTGTCCTGCTTTGAACGTAAAATCTTTATTTGCGATAGCCAAGCGAAGTCTTTTGACTGTCTCAGATTCATCGGTGATTCCACACACTTTTGCTTGTGAAATTACCTATAAAAAGGAAAAGAAGCCATTGTGTCATATAGAGATCATTTGCAGCAACAGTAATTGAGAATCTGTGTATGACAGATCTAATGCTTTCTGCATTACCTGCAGCATTTCATTATGTAAAGCACCAATATCTTCTCACTTGGGTAGAGAAAGAAAAATTGATTCACTTACATAGGTCACTGAATGGAGAAATGGTTTTCTACTTACACTCCACCATGTCTGTCAGGGTTGTTCTAAGATTGTATACAAACTTAGTGCATTTCAGTTGGAGAGAACATAACCATAAAGAGAAGCAATTGCCAGTTACCACTTCTCAGATTCTTTTGACATCTACACAAGGCAAACACTCTGTATCTTCCAGTACCAAAGTAGAAAGATCTCTGATACAAAGACTGACAAAGGAAACTCGTCATTAATATAATTAATGAAATTTGATCAGCTGCTACTGAAGTCCCAGGGAGAATTCTGGATTAGTATCTAGTTTTATTTAAGTAATAAAATGCATTACTGGAAGACTATGCATTAAAGCCTAACGCATTAATGAAAGAAAGCCAACAAGCTTTGAGTTACTGCTTTCAGGCACATACCCACTGGCCCACACACGTGATCGATGCACACAGGGAAACTGCAACACAAGCATTCCTCACTACTTAACAGAAGAGATTTGTTGGGCAGCCAGATAGGAGGGGATGTAAGAGTCATAGCTGATACTGCTTTTAAAGAAATTTAAAAAAAAAACACCCACGAAAAAGAATGCTTTTCTAAACGAAAAGCAGATTTTGCAACAGGACCATCGTGGAAGAGCTCCCCACTTAAACTCTTTGATGCTCAAGAGTACAATATGGATTTTCATTCCCTCCCCTCGCTGCCCTTCCTCTTCAGGTGTTTTTGAGTTATAATTATTAACCTTTTTCCTCTACAAAAAAAGTAATGCCCTACATATTTTCTACACAGGCCAATATACTTTACTCTGTTAAAAACTGCTGATGTCATTTACCGCAGTAGGAAATACTGAAAATACCACCACAGCTCTACTATTTCTCATTTGTATAAGATCAAACAGATTAAAAAAAAATTAAACGTTAAGCAACTATGCTCTAATTTAAAACACATGGCAGGAAATTAATTTATCATAAAGCAACATCTGAACATGTCTACTGTCCCATTAAACAGCAGGACATTTGCCAATTTAAAATAAAAGTAGCATACATTTCCTCTCCACTTCAGCAGACTACTAAATGGGGAAGGAACTCTAAGTTCACATGAGAAACGTCAGACAGAATTTAAATGGCTGTTCTGAGGGAGAAACCCTAAACACAGGAAACGGACATTAGGTTTGGATCTTCTTCATTCCCTTCTTTTCTCTTCAGTACACTCCTAATTTGTTCTTTGGCCAATATATCTGACAGAGCACTGGAAATTTAATTCTTCATCAGTATAAAGTTATTACAAAAATTGAATTTGAGTCAGGGTGGTCAAGGATATTCAACCAGCATTTTGGACCATCACAAGAGCCTGGAGGCAGGCTGCAGTGAGAGGGAGGATGACACCAGACTCCAGCCTTTGCCCTTGTATTTCAAGAAAGCATTAGGCACTTTTTCTTGTCCTAGTCCTTCCCATCATCACTCTTCAACAGGCGACACTGGGTAGCGTGCACTCCAATGCAACACAGACCTACGTTCTTTCATCTTTCTGCAGTACTGAAATGGCCAAATAAGGCCACACAGACAGGAGGAAGCCAACTGCTGAGTATATGGAATCTAACCAGCAGAGGATTTAAAATAAACTGATTTTAAAGTGGTCAGAAATAAAGTAACAAAGAATAAATCAAGCATTAAAAAAAGAAACAGCACAATTCTCTGATATGCAGAGAATTCGCCAAGCAAAAAAGGAGCCCTGCTTTCCCCTATCCCATATGGCTTCTCTTCCTCCGGCTTTACACGGCTCCCTGTACCACCTTGGAGCTTCCACCACCTCATAAGGATCAATTTTCCCATGTATTTTTGAGCTACCTAGCATTTATGCTGAGCATAAAAAGCAAGCAAGCCAAGCAATCGGAAATATCCAAGATTAAAAAAACACAGTGGCAAAGCTAAAAAATGCAATCATTTTTTCCATGTCAGAAGCAAGCCAACCTGTACATGTGTCTGTACCGGTCCCTACGCTCCTTTTCTCCATGCACTAAGTTAATTTGGCATAAATGGGATCCACCCAAGAAGCTGCACATCCACAGGGAGTGCTAATCTGTACCAAGAGCTGGCATGAGGTGCGAGTAGCTGAGGCACAGCTCTGAGACACAAGGTCCCCAAAGCTCCGGCAGCAGGCAGAACAAGGCTGCATTTGTCTCATCCATCTACAGCCTACGCCACCAGCGCTGACCCTTCAGTTCTGGGGGTTACCTACGGATCCCTTCCACCCAGCTTCCCTTCGAGAAGTCACTTGGCCTGTGACTTATTCTCAACTATAGTTAGGGAAAAACCTACCAGAGGAGGACTTAATTATATACACATCTGCGCATTAACATCGGAGTAGTGTGTTTGAGAACATGGTTTGTCTTGCTGCTCAAGACTGAGAGAAGCTAACTGAACAATGGAGAAAAATTGGGCACCATTTCTCAACTCCTGGGAATTAAAGATGGGATTTTTCAGTCAAAAGTACTCCACTACTCCTGAAGAGTCTAAGAAAAATGCAGAATTGTTTCACTACATCACAAACATCTTTGAGAACTGGAGTCATATTCTCCCAGTATTGAGGAATTTCAAAACATCTACTTTACCTAATTACAGGAAGGAAATTCCTGTATGAAGTACAAGAGTATGTTCACCTCCCAACATTATGAAAAAGAATGCTTCCTGCACAGAACTGAGACCCAGAAGAAGCACTTCCGGATTTTGATGGAGAACAACACTTTATCTTCTTTGTACTTGGGAATAAAAATAGATACTAACTAGGATCCTTTTCAGAACTGTCTATCAGCTCTTCCTTCAAAATGTCTACACTTTTTATCTTACCTCCTATGTTATAAAAGGACATTTTCCACTTTTTTTAATGTCAAATTTGAAGTGGAATTGTAGAAATCCATACAAGTATGAGAAGCCTGTGTAGAGATGACGGCTGTCTGTGTGCTTTCAGTGCTTATCATAATCCATACTTCATCAGAATTGTTAAATTTCTTGCCCAACAGAAAGAAAACAGCATCTTACGTCACTGACAATTTTCATAACTCATGACATTTCACCCACTGACCACGAAATACACTTACTTTACAACAATTTCAAAATGAAAAAAAAGGAGAAAAAGTAGTAAAACGGACTCCAGACGAAGACAAAATGAAGCCTAAGAATCAAATACAATTATCCAGTTTCTTCACACACACAAAAAATTACTTACATCCTGAAGAACAGAACACTAACCTCCTGGCGAAAATTATTTGCTGTCCTCTCTAGATGATCCATTTTCCTTTTTGATTTTATTGTGCTGCAACAAAAAGCAAACAAAGATAATTGCTATTTTGACAGCTGTGGTACTGTCCCTCACTGCTATGAATCTCTATTGACATGATTTACCAGTGTCATCCATACTACAGATGGCATAAATCTAAATAAGGATTAATTACAAATATCTAATTGGAAGTTAAATAAGTATTTACAGACCTGCAATAGCTTGTCAGCTTCATTTTAATAATATTACCACAACGATCTCTTAAAAAAAAAAATTTTAATGCGGATAACTTACCCGTTCACTGTGCAGTAACAAAAAGCAGAGTGCCTCAACACCACCAATGCAGAATGAGTGGCAAAAATTCTGCCAGCACCTCTCAGTAATTGAGGAACAGCAAACCCCACATAAACAGTAGCATGAGCCATGATGACTGGGCCTCTTCAGAATCACCAGCTCCTGAAAAATCCATATAATTATTTGTTACATAAACTACTCGCTGTTGGCCACGGCTTGTTTTCACCCTTTATTTCCATTAAACCAGAAAGGCCAAAGCTCTGCTGGAGCTAAAACTCGCAATAGATAGAGAGGGTAACAAGAAGGAATTTTGAAAGCACGGAAGAATCATGAAGAAGTGAAAATGTGCATCCATTGATTGAAGGGGAAGACAACCTTGTCCCAGACGATACGGAAACGGCTGAAGCACTCAACACCTTTTTGGCCTCAGTCTTCACAGGCAGCACCTGTGCCCAGACCTCTGCTTGCACCAGTAGTGTTTGGGAAGGAGAGGGATAATCACAGAATCATCATGGTTGGAAAGGACCACCAGGATCATCAAGTCCAACCTTCACCTAACATCTCTAACCACTAGACCACAGCCTCAAGTGCTACATCCACTCATTTCTTAAACACCTCCAGGGATGGTGACTCCACCACCTCCCTGGGCAGTCTGTCCAGTGCTCAACCACTCTTCAGTAAAGAATTTCTTCCTAACATCTAATCTAAACCTCCCCTGACGAAACTTGAGGCCATTTCCTCTCATTCTATCATTAGTAATTAGGGAGAAGAGACCAACACCAGCCTCCCTACAACCTCCTTTTAGGTA
>JAVSBS010010963.1:0-36464 GCA_033124195.1 Coracias cyanogaster
CAATTAATAGTATTTCTAGTATTGTGAAAAATTATTAAAATGCTACTGTATAAAGAATATTGAAAAACTGGGGAAAACCATGCATGTGGACTGGGAAGTTCATCCTCATGTGATCTGATCTGGGTTTTTATGTATAAACTTCAACTGATTGCAATGATTTCTTAGTCCTTTTTTTTGTTTTTAGAATTGTCAGGGGGATAGAAACAGCTTTCAGTAGCACAGATTTTAGAAATCAATTAGCCTTGTTGTTAGTATGGTTTTAATTGTGGACTACTGCTTAGAAGAGGAATGCTCCTCCTGCAAAATACAAGCCACTTGAAGTCCAAATTTGTGCTGTACTTGAGTTTACATTTCTCCAAAACAATTCTATTTTAAATTTACGAAATAAATTCAAGTTAATAGTAGTCTTCTCACTAGATGAGGCTAACTGTTATGCTTCTTTTTTCCTTCAGATAATGCTGGTGAAAATTCTTTCATGCAGAGATCACAGTCACTTCCACAAACTTCCACACCTCCCTTGGTGAGTGGAATGGCAGACTACAATACCTCAGTTACTCCTGCGTTAACTGAAAGAGAAGCTTCCCGATTAGACAAATTTAAGCAGCTACTGGCTGGCCCCAATACAGATCTTGGTGAGTATTTCTCATAGGAGCTTATGAATTAAATCTAAATTACTCTAACTATAAAATTTTCCTGTTTGATGTGCTGTTCTGCATGATGGTTTGGTTAGAGTCTAATCCTTTCAACATTTAGAATTGATTTTGTAAAAGAAAATAAAATTGAGTGCTTGGAGTATTCATGCTTGTAATATGTAATTTGCATACAACCTACTAATGTGTAGGGTGTTAGATGGCTTCTTGTTCTTTCTCTTCTCACATTCTTTCTCCCTACTGGACTAATCTCTGGAGAAGAAACAAAGTATAATTAGCTGTGTTTAGTGTTAATGCCTGACAATGGAACAGCATGCAGTATAAGAATAATTCTCATGCTTAGAAATGGGAATGTGAAAAATGATGAGGCGTGGAAGTATTACTGCTTGTCTATTCAGTGAGCATTCTTCATGTTCACAGTCTGATACAATAGTTCTGTGTCTCATCTGTGAATGCTGACAACATGTTAATGTGAAAACAAATGTATTGTCAGCTAACTCGACTGTTCCCTTTCTGCACTGGATTTTAACTGTTGAATAGTAGATACAAGTGCTGAGGGGGTATCACAGAATCAAATAGTTTTGTATCCCAAGTGAAAATCTGGAGCAAGTAGCAATAGTATACTGTATTTGGAGAACTTGGCTGGTCACGTAGAAGTAGGAGTTTGTCAAAATAATCAAAAAAGAAAATGAATTTGAGTTAGACCATGCTAGAAGGTATCTACAGGAAATGTTAGAGATGGCAGAAGTAGAAACTGATGTTTGCAGGTCTTGAATTGACGCTTTCCTGCCCTGTAGCTGGCAAGAGACTTCTTCGATATAATATAGTTCAAGTTGTGGCTCTTGATTTCCTTTTTTCCTTTTCTTGCTGTGCTATGTCATACTGTGACATGGAAACTAGCAAAGTAGAACTACGGAAATAATACTGACTAGATAAGACTTAACACTTCAGTGAGTTCTTATAAAATGCAACTGTGAATAAACTCTGTGGTGTTAAAACAAATTACATATTTTATATAAGCTTGAAAATGATAATCACATCTCTAAGAGATGTTGTGAGCTATGTGATTGTGAATGACATGAAAACTCCTATAACTTTTAAGAGTGTTGTGATGATAGAAATCTTGCTACGTGAAGTTACAGAGGGAAGACTAAGTTTAATTTAAACCTATGCATTTCACTTTTGCTGTCTAATTAGACAGGAATACGTTCCCAGTAGATGAAACTTAAGGATGAAAGTAAAATGTTTTGGAAGGGAGAGAGAGAAAATTTCCTCTCTTACTAGAAGTGCAGTCACTCTGGTGAGAGTTTGGTCAATGTTATTTAAAATAAACCTGGGTTTGGGTTTTTTTTTCCCTATTGAACTTTCTGAATCTCACACAGAATGTCAGTAGGAAAAAAAAATTTGAATATGTTGCTCTACATATTATTAAAATGTGAAAAAGCTTTCAATATTATAAATAATGCCTTTTCTATGTCTGTTTATAGGAAGCGTGTTCTTTCTCTTGCTGTACAAACTGTAATGAATACAGAATTCACACAGTTGTGTGAATTAGGATTTTAAGTCCAGTTGGGTTGGTTTTTTTTGACTCTTGTCTCTGGGATATATCTAGTAGCATTTTCTAATATCTATAAATAATAAACGATTTTTCTTAGCAAAAGAAATGAACTCTTTAATAATGACACAAACTCTTGATGATCATGAAGCTATTAGTAATAGAACGTGTGAAGTATATACATTACGTACTAGGGAAAATGTGTGTGCATATGTAAGTATGCAAATGCATATGAGCATACATACAGTTCATCAGAATCTGGTGTGTGTGCGCATTTCTGGGAAGTATTTGATCTAGCTTCATATTACAATGAAGATTATGTTTAAAAAATGATCCTTGATTTATAATTAGAGTAGTGGCCTGGGAAACCTGTGGGTTGTGTTTGCTAGTGTGTTATTTTGTTGTTGTGTTTTTGTTATTTCTGTCTGTTTTCTTCACTGTAATACTGAAAATGGATTAAGGTAGAACTAGGTAACAAGCTCCAAGCTACGATTTGTGGTAAGGAACAGGTAGCTCTTCTGTTGCAGCTGGCTCTTTCTCTTTGTGAGTGAGGGTGATGTTGTGCTATGTGGGGGTTTTGTTTTGTGTTATGTCCACAGACAGTTGGGTTTTGTTTGTCATGATGAATTGAATTAGTGAGTACTTGTCTTGGAGACATCTTAGTAAATATTTCTACTCATTTCTGTGTATAGTATTGGTTTTGCTTGGAAGTAGTAATAGTAGAAGTAGACTTTTTCTTGATATAGTTTTACATATTGTTGAAGGAGATTATTTGAGTCATTTTAAGGCAATATAAAGATAAGTTAATCTGTGGGACTGAAGCAATGTTGGGTACATTTTCAGCTTAAGCTTTTTTTCTTATAACATGAGGTAAGAACACTAACACAAATGACCTTGAAATCCTTTCAGTCACAGCTGAATAGTCATTATCCTATAATGACTGTGTAAAATGCAATATTAATCTGGTATGTCAACTAGAGATTGTGAAAGAGTGTGTTCTTTCACAAGAAAACTCTCAAAAAGATGGATTATACATATAAATTTAGAATGGAAGACTCTTTTAGCTATTGAAGTTCACTAACAGATTTTGGAGTTGGGTTTGGTCTATAGGGTGGATACCTTGAAGTTGTGGAAATAGGTATGTTCTGTCAACCCCATCAAGTTATACACTGAGCAAAATAATATACTGGTATAGACTACAATTGGGATATGAATGCACTGATAAATATTACATAAATATAAAATGACTGGTATTTCCCAGGGTTTTTGTGTTTAGTTTTATCCAGCAGATGCTTAAATACAGAAATAATTAGGGCTAGGCAGAGTCTCAGAACATGGACTAGGAAAGGAAGGAAAAAAATCCGTAATTCTCAGAATATAAAATCATTTGAGGTTACTAAAGTCTTATTTACGAATAAAGAGCCTATTTCCATGGCTCAGAAGTTCCCTTAACTTATTTTTAAGATTTTGTAGGGCTGAACTGATGAACTCACTCTTGTAATTCATAATGGCCCTGTAGTTATCCGGAGTCTTCCCTTCAGCCCTCCTAACACACTCTGCTACTCTGGCCTGCAGGCATTATTGTTGTTTGCGTGATAAACAGAGCCAAACAACATGCTTTATTTCCATTTGGCACTTTTTATTTGACTACTGTTATGCTGTTATTACCCCTAATATAAAGGGAAAAGTACAATGTGAATTGGATGTCAAGAGTAGTTAGCTACATGAAAAAACCCCACAATTCCTGTAGAAATGTTGTTTCTAGGTATGTGGTTTGTGCTCCAGGGGAGAGAGGTATTCAAGAGCCTTGACAATACACCTTCAAGTAGTAATATAATGCAAAGGATAAGGAGATAATCTCATGAAGTTAAAAATACAGAATGAAAGCTGCTAAACAAGCTGAACCATGTTATGGCAAGAAAGATGGGCTGGTAGTGGGAGGCTGTTGTAAGAAGCAGTTTTGATTGGAGAGGGACTTAAGGACTGACCCTTGTCAACTAGATCATACTGAAGTATACTGGGTGCAAGTTCAGGAAGCAGGACAGGACTGGAGGTGGCCGTACAGCGCTCTAGCAGGCAGCTGCAGAGTGGACCATAGGGCCAGTGTGTGTGCATAGCCTCCTGCTCTGGGTACTGTGAGCCAGCTAATTCAGAGAGAACAATTTGTGCTACTTGTTTTGTGCAATCAGTCTGTGCTCATGCTTGCCTTGCAGTCAATTTGATGTAGATTTACTTAATTCCTTGTAATGGACCTTGTGCTACTGAATGAAGATGGGCTCTGTGCTTGCAGAATCTTTTGCAGACAATTGTTTGCTTTAAGAGAAGACGAGAGGACAGGACTTCTAACAACACAGTGTAGGGAGTGTCTCTGAGAAGAAATTCCTCTATCCTTCAGCAGACCACTGCTTATGTACTTAAGAGGGACAGTACTGATGTGTCTGTCCAGTTTCCAATTTAAGTTTAATTCTATTAAATTTGTTAGGCTAAAGTTTTTAAGTAGCTTTGTGCAATGTTTTATGGAGCTGTTCACTGTGCAAACTCAATGTAAGCAAACTTAATAAAATCAGACTGGCTTATAACAACAAACAGGTTATCTCATCCTTGTAACTTCACAATAGCAGAGGTATGATGGGTTTTGTAATACAAATTTAAATAATAGCCTGTTAAAGGCCTTCCTTAACTCTTTATCTTCAAATCAATTAATTTTTCTGCTTTTTATATGCACATATAGCTAATAAGTATGTAATTTGATGTCAGAAACATGTTTATTTAAACAACCCACAGTAAGCTTGATGTGCTGTTTTTTTAATTTAATAAAGTTTTATAACATTCAAATACTACTGTTGTGCAACATAGTACATGTATGTCAAATTTTTCAATAAAGCCCTGTAAAATCATCAAATGGTAAAACATTCCTATCTCAAATTTACTCATGTCAGTATCCTATAATGACCTTCAAAAGCTCTGTTTCATTGCAGTTTTCTTAAATGTATATATTTCTCTTACTTATTCTGACAAAATCTCTAAAAAAAACCTTTGCAAAGAGCACTAGAAGCTGCTGAGTGGGGTGCTGTCTCTTAGCCAGTCCCATGCTATAGAAGCAGTAGATAATGTGAAGTCTTACAGAACATATAAAGAATAGCTGAAGCTTTGATTAAACTGATGACAAAAATTAATTCTGGAATTTTATAGGAATTACAAATGGTGTAATCTCAGATTATCTCATAACAGTACCTGCATGCCTCTGTGCACTGTAATAAAAGAATTCTATGTTGATTATCTAGAAGTGATATTTAGAGGGAAATCTTATTAGGTGTTCCTTTTTTTCCCCTCACAAAGGTCATCTATATTGTTGCAGCAACTTTAAGTATAGGATTTTCCTATTTGTGATTGCTGTTGTTTATACATTCTAGATGTATATTACACCTGATCCAACATAGTAATTATCTTTTATTTATAGTTCATAAAGCCTGTAATAACCTTTAAAACTGTTTTTCAAACTGATGTTGCTGAAAAGTTTCAATAACTTTACAAGATGCATTAATTGAACTAGATTAATTTTGTCCTCAGCTACATTAATTTATCTGCACTGAACTGCACAGTGATTTATCTCTATGCTCCTAGCCCATGCGTGTTATTTAGGATTTTATTGCCCTCTGCAGTTTTGAATTACCTGTAGTTGATCATGTTAGTGCTGCTTCTTCTTCCAATTCATTGATATATAGTATCAAGTGAACATGTGTTCTACTGCTGCTTCATGTGACATGCCATTACTCATATCCATCTTTTCAAACTATTATCACTGTAAGGTGTCCTCTCTGATTCCTGTCCTGTTTGCTTGTTATCTGCAAAACATGGTTGCCTTTTCAGGCAACAAATAATAAACAAGAGTAATAAAAAAGAGTCAATACTCTACCAGTAGGGTTTGGAGCATCTTTTTTTTTTCTTAATAAATTAAAAATTTCCTGAAATAAATCAGTGCTGAATATCCATAAATGATTCTTTATATTTGCTTTTTGCAGGATTAGTATTTTGTCTTCCTATACTCAATGTCTTGGTCTCATAACTTGGAGTTTCATGTAACAATCAGCATTTATTCTGATTATTGCTTTAGTGGGATATTTCAGTTTAAAGGTATTAATTTATTACTTTCCATTGTAACTAGGTGATAATGGGTTCTTGAAAGAATCTTGAGAGTTTTTGCATAGTTTGCCTCCAGAGGATGTATTTCTCCTGGAAACGTATTTTTTTGACAAAGTAATAATTTAATTACGTAATAATTATTGACATTTTTAACTAGTTTACTGTGTAAAATGGGAGAGTCTAATTTTTTTTTAGCAAACTTCTTCCAATTTTTCTTCTCTGTCTTCTGTACCTTCTCTGATCTCAGGTTTCCTGTATTTTGTGGTGTTTGTTTTCAGTTCCTCTTTTATACCCCTATTTCCTGTTAAAATAATGAAGTCATTTGGGACTACTCTCAATCTACTCACCCCTTGGGCTATGCTGATACTGGTGATTATGCCCACCTTTCAAGCGTGTCAAGGTACTTCTGGACATCATCCCGTCCCCCTAGTGAATCAACTGCACTGCTCAGCTTGGTGTCATCTGCAAACTTACTGAGGGTGCATGTGACCTGCTGTCCATTACACTGATGAAGTTATTAAATAGTATTGGCCCCAGTATGGACCCTTGAGGGACACTAGTTAGTGGTTTCCACTAGGAATTGAGCTTTTGACTAATTCTTTGGATGTGGCCATTCATCCAGTTCCTTATCTATCTAACCATCAAACCCATATTTCTTCAGTTTATCAGTAATTTAGTGGTGAGGATGTGGTGAGGGACTGCATCAAAGGCCTTACAGAAGAATTGCAGTTGGAATCCATAACTTCAAGTAGAAGTGTAGACTTGCATTGTATTCTTTTAGCAAGGATTTGTTAATTTACTTGAGCAAAGATTCCTTCCTGTAGGTTACAAACATCTTTTATCATTGAATTAAGTTTTTGTTGCCAAAAAAACCCCCTTAAGATTGATCAGCTATGGATCCTATTAACAAACAAAATCATCTGAAAATGAGCCTGTACCTAAATATTTGCCCTTATTTTGGGTTGGGAGCTTTGATATTCAAGTATATCTTGATTAATGAATGGATACAGGACACCTGTAGACTACACAGAAAAGCCCTAGTTGTGAGATTTTGGACTTTCAGGAAATACTTGCCTGTAAATTGAGGCTATCTTATCTGATTTTTGTTAATATCAATTGCAGCAGCATGGCATAGAGAGTAAAACTGTTTATTTTTGTGTTGAATTCCACAGTAATCATTCTAGGTTAAAACCATTGATCTGAACACCACTCCAAAAGGACTGTGCTCTTAGCACAGTTTGTAAAACTCCCATGTTATACTCATGGTAGTAGGTTCCTTTCAACAAGAGTGGAGGTCTATACTAAGTCTGTTTTCAAGTGGGTTTGGATGTAGAGCACTGCAGTGGGGCCATAAGTTTGGCTGATGTGAAGGGATTGCTATTTAAAAAAACAAACAAAAAAAACTCCCCCCAAATTATCATCCAAATTTCTGTGTACACACAAAATGACCTTGGTAATACCACTAAATGATCATTTAGGGGAAAAAAAAAATTGACAACATTCTACTCCAAATTGCAAAATTCATTAATTAAAAGCTTTTTCATGTCAGTTAAATTTTTAACAGTTTTTAGGAGAGCATGTATGCCCCATTGTATTGATTTGTGATTAGAGTTCAAAGTTTGAGCCATGTGGTAGGCAATACAATTCAAAGGGATATTTTACTCTGGATGAACTGGCAGAAAGAAAGATATTCTGTGATGCAGTATTCTTGTAGCTTTTCTGCTTGTTTTTTTTTTTTAAATTTATTTTTTTTCAGTATGCTGTCTCCCTTTCTTTCCTGCTAGTATCATGAAAGCTAAACTTACACAGACACTGTTTGAAATCTGCATTACAACAGTAAAAGAGAATTGGGTGAGAAGTTCAGTGCTCCCTGTGGTAGTCATAGACTCTCCGGGGTGCAGCTGTGCCTGCTTCCTTGTGCAGATGACACAGCAGGGGCAGAACTTAATAGGAATGTCACCAATAAGGCTATTCAGAACTTTGAACTTTCCATGGCTCCTTATACTTTTGAACATCAAGATTAGCAATTCACATGTTGTAATGAGTGGCACATCCTGCTTGTAAGTCAGTTTACCAAGGCTTGAGGAAGTATAATTCATCCTTTATGTTTTCTTGCCACCATCTCTTCCACTGTTAAAAATAGAAGCTTAAGTCATAGTTACTTCATTAGCAGGAAGTCCAGAACTGGAAGATATATATAAAAATACATATAAAGCAGTTATTGCCTGGGAAGGTAATCGCAGTGGAGCATATTTCACTGTGTATGTTTGTGCTGTGCTGCCTTCCTGATACTGATTACTGGTTAGATACAGCCTCACCTGTTCCAGTAATAATAGACAGCTACTCTGGAGATGTCATGCATGCTTGCAGTTAACAGAGAAAACCTTGGGTGGATTAGAGGTTATGAGCTTTTTACCTGAATTTGATGTAATAGAGCCAAGGAATTAGGGAAAAGGTTTAAAAACCTATCCTGAATGTTTTTTTAAAAAGTACCCTGTACTGTTTTAATTATGAATTTTTACTCCACAGATTGCATTGGAAATATTATTTTCAGTTTAAGTATAGATGAGGTTCTTTGACAGCAAGGTGTTTGTTCTTGGTTAATGCTAACAAAAGGCAAGTAAGCATTAACAATGAGAAATTGTGTTTGTTTGTTTGTTTGGTTTTTTTTGTGAACTGTGGGCTAAGTTCAGCTTCTTCACCTCACTTACTGCTTGACCACAAACCAAAGTTCAGATTTGTTTCCTATCTTTCCAAATTCCTGGAAAACTTAGGAGAAATGCACTACAGTCCCAGTAGTCCTCTTGCTTTGAGTGGATCGGCAGACATTAGCTGTCCTTAGAGGCAGGAAATACCGACATACCGGATGCCTGAAAGTGGCATAGAATTCACTGTATTAATATGAACAGGAAGAGACAAATTCAGTAGTTGAAAGGCAATTTATAGACTATTATGGATGACCAAGTCAATTTATTCATTTTGCAAGTTTGCCTGCTTTTATATTTGACTTTCCCAGGTCAGCCATGGGTGGATATGGAGGAAGTGATCCAAGAGCAGAACTGTAGCTCGTTAGGTGTATTCCATGTGAAATTCTTTGCCTGATTAGGATCCTCCTTATTCCAAATGTCACTGAGTTTATCAGCACCTTTTCCTCCTAAGCCAAAGATACTGAGGGACATTATAAAAAGAAAAGAAGTCTTTGCTTTTCTTATGTGGTAAATAAATGTACATTGTAGGTGGACTTACTGTGGTGTTTGGGTTTTTTTGTTTGTTAATGGGGGAAGCTATCTAGTACCAGCTCTTGTGAATAACTGCATGCATTTTGTGGTTTAGTAATCTAGACATGTATCTCTTAATCCTGATTATTTTAGTTGTGCCTTTCTTGTGCTAAAGTTTCACTGTGAAGGACCAGTGTCAAATTGCATTTTTGAAGGTAGATATTGCAATAGCAGTTCATTTTTTTTAATCTTCTTTGTAGGAGTCTTTTTCTTAATAACATGAAGCTGTAATATTGGCTAAATTTGTGACTTGGTTATTTGTTCCAAATGCATATGAATATTGAAGAAAAAAACAAAACAAAACCAAAAATTGAATAGGGGGATGGAACAGAGCTCATGCTCTCCGAAAGTAAATAATTATTACTTGGTTGTTCACTTAAAAACTACATCTTCCTTGTGACTACAAAATTGCATCTTCTCCCCAAACAGGAGAAATAAATACTGTCTGCTATTTCTAAATAAGTGGGGAAATTGTCTCCTTTAACTGGTACTTTTAAGTGGTATTTCCTATTTCCTCTGTTTCTGTATTGAGACATACCTTAGTTCTACTTGGAAAGTTTGTTAGAGACTCTTTGAATGGCTTTAATGTAAAAATAAAAGCAGTTGATGATGCACCAAAATAGAATGTTGCAGGAGAACTATGAAAAACTATAATGCCATTTAAAAATCTTCTACTGGTGTAGTTCTGCATTACTTATTTTCATGATTTACAGTGTTGGCTTTATTTGTTGCAATTCTTTCTTAGCAGTTTTATTAATCTTCTTTTTAACTTAGTTTCCCTGTTCTTCTGTTCATTTGCTTTCTCATACCTTCTAACATCAACCTCATCTACTTCTGCTCCCCCAACTTCCGATGTGAAATAGCGGGAAAGATGTACTTTCCTGCTCTTTTCTAGCAAAGGTCTTGAAAAAGGTCTTACCGTGTATTTACAATACACGGATTGGACTTTATTTTCCGTTTTGGTGTGCATTCAAAATAACTCTTTGTTCCATTGAGAAGATTAAGGGCAATGTTTGCTTGAAAAAAACTTAATGAAGTGCCTAACAGAGCTATTACTCATTTTGGAAACCAGTTGCTGTGGTTGCCATAGTAATAACAAGCCCTTTATTAAAGCTGTTTTCTATATATACTGTCTGTATTAGAACATGCTGTTGGGGGAGCTGCAGTTCTGTGCATCTCTGCTCTTGAAAGAATTTTCCAGCTTTGTGTAGTTAAATTATCCAAGGAATTTATGTTATAGGAACATAAAACATGTAAATCTAGTTTATCCTATCTATCGTTTTTCATGCAGGCCGTCACTTCATGTAGCCGTTTACAGTAATCTCAATGAAATAACAGCTGTATCAAAAATGAATAATGCATACAGAGAAATTTTGAACTCCTTTAGTATTTCTTGACTTATTTTTTATTTATTTGTAACTGATAGAACGATGAGCTTGTAGTTCCAAGAAAAATACTTGTAGGCTTGGTTGTTTCCCCTGGTGTGTTTTGGGTGTAATGGGTAATAGCTCCAGTAATAGCTCGTGGGCTTAGAAAGCTGGTAAATTAATAGCATATATTCTTTGTAGAATACCTCATTAAATATTTATGGAATGTGAAGAATCTTTAAATCTACTGCAGTAAAAGGGTACTATCCTAAGATTTCTTTTAGAATAATTGTTTTAAATTTTTTCTTCTTCAGCGAGGAGAAATGTGTATCTGAATGTACTGTAGTAAACCAGATAAAACAAACTTTTTTCCAAAATTAAATAAATTAATTCAATTTGAAGCATTTACATACCACATTATCCCTTCCTAATAAGGTACCCTAACCCAACAATGTTTCTGCAAAAAATGAACGCTGTCTCCTAAGCAGAAGTGACAGTTGGCTAGTGCTAACAAATGGAGATAGTTTTGGTCTAAAATCTGTGGGGGTGTATAAATATTTTAATACTCATTGGTCACAGAATTATGTAAAATGATGAGACAACTGCAAGATAAAGTAGTGATTTCTGTTCAAAGTGTTGCTTCAGGAAAGTATCCTTTCAATCAGAGACAGATTTTTATAGACAAGATTTTACAAATACTGCTTTTTGGATGTGGCTAACTTCAGCTCTGAATCAGCAGGTTCAATGAATTCTGTACTCGCATTTTTAACAAGTGATCACGTCTGTGATAAGAATGTTTTACACTGCTCATTTTCAAAGTAATTGTTCAGGAGTTTTAAGAAAATGTTAATTATATTGAAGCAAGGCTATGGTGGTTTTTTTTTTCAGTAGAATCTTGATTGAGAATGTATCTGATTTGTAGGTGGCATTAAAACTCCTTTGTAGAAGTCCTGTGCTGGGAAACATGTTCTCCGGCTCCTAACTAGGACATCTAATTCCTTGGGAAATCTACAAGGGTAAAGAGTTAGTATGATGACAATAAATTGAAATTATGCTGTGACTAGGGAGAATGTAACATTTCAACCAATGACAAATAGTTTAATGGTTAATTAGATATTAAATGAAGGAGAAGTTTCAAAATGCACGTACTTTTACTTGGTACTCTCAAAGTCTTAAGGATGGATTTCTTCTGATGCCTTCATTCATGGTGTTGCAAACTATGAGGTAGACATATAGTCAAATATGTTTTTACAAGACCGCTATTTCCATGTTTGAAACCTTCACACCTGAACTTCTATACTGCTACATTTTATGCAATAAAAATTAATAAACTTACTGGTGGTTGGAGTCTATTTGATCCCTACACAACAGAAATGTTATAGCTTTAGATTTGTTCTTTATTTGCCTCTAATTTAATTCTTTCTTGTTTGTTCTTGACTTTGTTTTTAATAAAGCCCCTTTAACAGCCAAGGACTAATTTGGGAGAAAAGGCATGTCTGTAACATGGATATAGAAATGCTGTGAATATTAAACACCAAAACCAAACGTGCCCCAAACCAAAACCAAAAATCCCTGAATAGTAACAAAGCCCCCAACCCTTCAATAATGTAAGTCTTTTCTACAGAACTATTGTGAAAGCGTATCAGCTTGGCCAAAACACTGTTATGAATGAAGACAGAGGATAACAAAGCTGTGAAGTTTAGATGAGCATTTCTTTGGAAGAAAAACTTAAAATTCAGCATTTTTTTGGTTTAAAATATCAGCCATTCCTACTGCTGGGTAAACAATTAGAGAAATTAATGTAGAGGAAATCAGTAGTTAGCAAAAGTTCTTATGTATTCCCCAATTATAGTTGCATTTGGACAGGTGCCCTAGGAATGTCCCCCTCGAAGAAGTAATTTCAAATAAATTGGATTTTGTATTAATACTGTCTTAATTAACAACAATAGGTGAGTAAAAATATTTCAGAAGGTAAATATAATCTGCACCTAAACTCTTCATTTTGACCATTGTATGCTTTTTCTGCATTTGATGGTATATAGACAAAGTTATTTAATGGCTATTTTATATTCCACTGATCTTCCTTACTAAAGATGACTTGGAATAAGAGTAGAGTGCTTAGGTAGCAATACAGGCTGGGGGAGGATGGGATTGAGAGCAGCCCTGGTGAGAAGCACTTGGGGATAGTGGTGGATGGAAAGCTGGACATGATCTGGCAATGTGTGCTCACAGCCCCGAAGGCCAACCCTGTCATGGGCTGCATCAAAAGAAGCGTGGCCAGCAGTTCAAAGGAGATGATTTCTGCTGCTTTACTCTGCTTTGGTGAGACCTCACCTAGAGTACTGCATCCAGCTCTGGAGTCCTCAGCACAAGAAGGACTTGAAGCTGTTGGAGCAGGTCCAGTGGAGGGCCATGAAAATTATCAGGCTGAAGCACTCTCCTATGAAGAAAGGCTGAGACAGTTGGGGTTGTTCAGCTTGCAGAAAGCTCTAGGGAGACCTTAAAGTGGCCTTTCAGTACTTAAAGGGGGCCTATAAGAAAGATGGGGACAGTCTTTTCAGCAGGGTCTGCTGTGGCAGGACAAGGGATAATGGCTTTAAACTAAAGGAGGGTAAGCTTACACTAGGTGTAAGGAAGGAGTTTTTTATGATGCGAATGGTGAAACACTGGCACAGGTTGCCCAGAGAGGTGGTAGAGGCCCCATTCCTGGAAACATTCAGGGTCAGGTTGGACAGGGCTTTGAGCAACCTGATCTAGTTGAAGATGTCCCTGCTCACTCCAGGGGGTTGGACTAGGTGACCTTTAAATGTCCCTTTGAACACAAACCATTCTATGATTCTAATTTTGGAGGACTATGATACATGACAGCAGTCAATGCTGGTGCAGAAATGGAATTATCACATACCCAGGACTAATGGTTTAGGATGGAATTGACTTAACTCTCAGATGTGCTATCATCTATCTAACAGCTTCTGTACCGAAAGGAACTACCATACCACTTATGAAAGCAAAAATGGAAACAAAAGCCTTGAGAAAGTTCAGAAGGATCCTGATTGACATGACAACAGAGTAGAGGAGGTTATTAAATACAATAAGAGGTTATTAAATACAATCCAAAGGGTAGAGTTCTGTGTCAAATAAGGAGAGTAGAACAGAATATAAATCATGTCAGGCTAAATGCACAGAAGCATTTCTAAAAGAACGTTTGAGAAACAACCTGCAAAAGGCATAAAAACTAGTGTTAAATGCTTTTTCTCAAATATAGACTGGGAGAAGGAGCATTGCCTAAGCTTCTGTAGGCACAGCAGTCACTCCGGATATAAAAAGAGCACCCAGAAAGGATAAGACTGTGGCAGAGGAACATAATTATGTAATTTTTGTTCAGCATGGAAGTATGTAGGGATGTATTCACTCCCAAATCCTACATTATGGAGAATTAGTCAGGGGATCTGTTTCAAATAAGTGTTATGTTGTAAAACAGAGGTGTTTTATCCTTGGTGTATGTTTTTACTTTCGTGTCCAGTGCCAAGATTTTCTTCCAGAAGGAGTGGTCCTTTGAAACCCTGACCCATAGGATATGCATGTTGTTTGGAATTGTGCAACAGCCATTAATTTCCTAATTAAAGGAAATGTATGTTCATTGCAGACTAGTGTCAGGAATGAAAACACATTTCTTTTGCAACTTGCTGAAGTAAAACATTATTTCTTCTTTCTCTTTAATTTTCAGAGAATGACTCCTTAGTTCAGTGAGTCCTACAAGAAGTTGTTTATATTTAGCCTAGAAGCAGAGGTTTCATTTGAAATAGTGCCATAATTTAAATTCTCTTCGTCAAAACTGTCTTTGCTTGGTTCTGAACATAGAAGGAAAACTCAGCTGCATCACAGGATAGAAAGTTTTGCTAAGCTATATTCCAATTTATTTGCATAGCTCCTATCATTGGCCTTAAATGAGTTATTTAAAAGTAAGTGGAATTTTTGTCCTGGGTGATTTGTCACTGATTTAATCATATGCTCTCCATTTCTGATTCTGACAGTAGATTTTGCATCTTTTCTTGCTTTATGCTTTTTTTTTTTCTCTTCTCCTTACATTGCTTTCAGAAGTTGGTACGCATGTTTGTGTATACATTCGTATTTGGGTCAAGTTAAGGGAGGAGAAAAAAAATATGGTAAAGTGAAAAATTAAGAGAGTTCAATGGAGTATAGAGTTGAGAATTACTGGAAAGTAATAAAAGTACTTCTGAACTGCAACTTATTTTCTGTTTTCTGCTTATGGTATGTTTGTTACATAGTTTGTAAACCAACACTGGAGCTTATAATCAGGTTCTGGGGTGGAGGAGAGATACAAATATAATTTGTAGATATGTCTAAGGCAGACATGCTCGCTCTCTTTTTTTTTTTTTTTATTCATAAACTATACAAAATACCATTTTTCTAGTGTTATTCATGTTATATGCTTACTTTGCCTTTACTTCTGACTGATTCCTGCCATGTTGGCTTTTAGAAGAATATAACCAATGGTACTGTTACTTATGACTTAGCGTTTGGTAGCTTGGGGGTTTACTTGACATGGAATCATGGGTGGGATTGAAATTTGTTGCAGGTGTTTTAGGGCCGCAGGCAAATACCTAAGCTGCTGACTGCCCTGCTCAGAGGCTGAGCTAACTCCCTAGGGTGTGGAGAACTACTGGGGGCGACATGAGAAAATTACTGAACGTACCAAACAGCAGCGTGAGAAGCTGACAGAAGTTATAGATAGCACCTTATGGGATCCCTGCATTTCATAAGTGGTAGAAGAGAAATTCTGTGAGAAATGTCCAAGCAGTGCCCTTGCATGGAGGGGAGCACTTGGGTCACTTTGGAAGGTGCAGTGGTACAAGACTGACAGTGCCTAGGTAATCATTTCAGAAATACCAAATTTGGGTATAGCTGTAGCAAAACTGGGACCACTAATGGAAGTAAGTGGAGTAGTTTCCTAATTTGGGGCAGAGGAAAGTAGGTAGAAGGGTGGTGGAAAAAAAAGATCAAGTAATATGGAAAAGGGTAAGGGATGTGACCAAATGCTGTCTTTGGGTACCTGTTGGACAGCTTGTGCTTTATCATTGCAGCTGGATTCTGACAATAAACCTGTTAACACCATACAGTACAAGTCAAACCTGCTTCAGCTGCCAGGAGGATTTGGGGAAAGCCCTTGGCTGGCAAAGGGACACCTGGGTGGGCGGCTCAAGAATCCTCTTATCACTGGCTTAGTGCTTCTTCTGTGCCTGTTGTGGAGCAACTACGCTATAAGAAGATGGGTATCGAAATGCCTGATTTATGATGCCTCTGGTCTTTCACAGCCAACACTCTTAGACTAGGTAGTTCTTGCTTTTGACAGTCATTGAGAACTTGGGATGTTAGAATTGTGTCTTGTCTGCTTTTGCAGACTGGAAAATTGGGATTGCATGTAAATCCATCTTCTCCTTGCTTGGGGAAAATTGCTACAACCTCAAACTGTAGCATATGAATTTACAAATATGCTTTTTAATTCTTAACACTCTTCTGGATCTCAGACATCTACTATGAAGCTGGCTGTTTCTGTTCTTTGGAGTGCAAAGATTCCATTTTAACTTGAACTTCTTGGATAAACATCTATTTAAAGCCAAATATCAGATCTAAAGATGATCACTTAATACCATCGGAACATAATAACTTCTCTTTTCAGAAAGCTGTGTCCTTCATTCTGGTGGTTACCATCTCCCTTTTCCCCATCCACAAAAAGTAGTCCCTCAAAACTACCATCATAAAGACCTGATCCCGAAGAGCCAAAAAGCCCTGTGCTCAGACTTCCATTCTGTTTTGAAGTAGCAGGCTGTTTTTCTTCTTTTCCTGATGAAAAAAAAAAAAAATCTAGTTTCTTGTTTTTCACTTCAGCATTGTCCATCTGTTCTTTGAAACTGTCCTTGATGAAGCCAGTTCCCATCCAGCTGTGTTCTGTACTCCAGCCTTGCCATGTGTCATGGCAGAGCTGTTTGCGTGGGGTTTTTTGTCACGCGTATGTTTGGGTTTTCTTTAGAATCCATTAGTGCCTTTTTTTTTTCTCTGTTGTTTATGGTATCCTGTAGTTCTTTGACTTTAGAACTACCTTTTTGTTTCCTGTCCTCAGTGTGTCAGCAGCCAGTCTTGGCCATTGCACTTAATGTGTCTCTGCCCAAGCCTGGGTTTTTATTGTCAACAGGCAATCCTGGGTGCTGCTTCTTATTTAGTGTCAGTGAAATTCAGAAGTCACTTATTTAATAGCAGAGAATTGCAGTTGCTTATTACATCTCTTTCCCAATTGAATCTCTCGTGTTTGCAGTGACAGCGTACTCATGATGAAGTGTATTAGTTGTGCCAGGCTGTGATATGTAGTTCAATTTAAACTTCACCCTCTCTCTTAATCAGTGTTTATAGTCTGCCCAAGTTCTGCTTTTGTTGTTTCTTTGAGACTTTAGTTCACACTGAACTCAGTAGTTTCATATTTTTCTAATGTTATGAATCTTTTGGTCATCCTATATTCTTCCGGTGCCTATCAGCTCTTTGAGATGAGGAATAAGGGTGAAATTTATTGGGATACCACCAGATTCCTTGGAGTTGAGTGTATAAGCATGCTTTCATGCTTCCTCTATCCATGTGTATTTAAGGCACAGAAGTACTGTGAGCCTCTTAATGTTTTTTGAAAGCATAGTCTGTTGCTTATATTTTGCTTAGGCTCTAATATATTACAACTGCCTTCCTAATTTTAATATACTGTTTACTCTTCATATGTATCTCAAAAAGCCATAGAAGAATAATATATTTGCCAAGTGACACATAAAAAATTCTTGTTTTATTGTTTCAATACAGAAAGAAATAACTAATATTGAATAATAATATTCAATAACTTTCAAGCTGATGGTTAAAAACATATGGATTTTATATTATAGGATGAGAAAACTACTTTAACATTACATATTATAGTTATAGATCTATAAAATATATAATGTCATACCACATACAATATTACTGTATGTAATTATTCATAATTGTTAATAATTGCTTCATAAGATAAAATACTTTTCTGGAGTGGAACATCTCTTTTAAACAGATAATATAAGAAAGAATAATTGTGTTTACAAATGTAAACAATTTTTTTTAAAGTTATTGGGTAAACAGAGTGACTGTAGTTCATGACAGCAAAATTGCCTAACTTGCAAAATTTATAATTTACTTGATACTTAAGAAATAAAAAGCATTCTTTCAACAAAACCTTAACAACTTCTCACAAGAAAATTTTGTCTGTATAGCAGGACAACTCTGTTCAAAGTTAACAAAAAATAGCATAGACCATATGAAAAAAGCCCTGCAAAATCTGCTGTTTAGACTTCATGTTTATAAGCCCTGTCAGCAGGTCTGATGTTTGTAAGTTGACAATAGAAAATAGTCCAAGCTATAGGGAAGTAACATGACATCAAGAATAATTGCATTAAAGCATATCTTTTGTCTTTAATGATTCTGGTGTATTTAAATGTAGTTTGGTGATCTTCTACAATAGCTTGTCTTTCTGAAACCAAATAGAATTTTATTTTTCTGATTGTAGTTCTTATTACATACTTTAGATTATAGAAACTATTTGGACTTAGTGGAATTTTTTCCTTTCTAATGCACATTCTTGTATGTTAATTGTAAAACATCTGTGATGCAAAAAGTTGTAGTTAATTTGTTCTTAGAGTTTGGCATAAGTAAAAAGCAAGAAAACATCAATATCTGGCATTATTCTGAGATAAAGAAGAAAAAACAAGTTCTTTTTGAAAATACTTTAAATAGTTATTTAGATTTTATTATTTTTAGCTACAGTTTTGTTTTAAAGAGGGTACAACTTTATAGTTTATAATTTAAGGTTTTCTTAACTATACGATGAGTTCATTGGTCAGCAATTGAATTCATGGCCAGCAGTGAAGACAAGTGTGGAATTTCAGTTGATGATTTGAGGAAAGAAACAGCTGAAATATATAAGTATGAGGGCCACAAAGAGGGAAAATAAGGAAAAAGAAAGTCTGGAGAAGAGTGAAATGAATAAATGGGACTCGGGATTGATCTGTAAGTAGGAAGTAGAGGTTAGGGAAATTACTTTTAGAAGGGACAGGTTTCATTTTGTTTTTTGTCGTGCTACTGTCAAGAAACCTTGGTATAAGAGTGAACTTTTTCAGTGTTACTACTATTAGGAATGAAACTCAGTAGATGCTCCTTCTGAGATACTCTGTCCTTAAAGAAGTGGAAGTAAAAAGATTTCAGTGCCTTGCCATGTCTAGATCGTCTCTGAACCTAAAATGGCTCTCAGTCTTGCTGCTTTGGCTTTTCCTGACTGAAGCTCCCTTGCATTTTTTTTCGTTTGGGGTTGGGACCAGTAAAATTACCTTAAGTTTGTTTATGCCTGAGAATCTATTTTTAAAATTTCTGTATTAAAGAGTAGTCACTAATCTACCTATGCCAATTCATGAAGAGGGAGGGGAAGAACTGCTATTACAATTTTTGTATGAAGTATGCCTGCTGTAAGTGATCAGCATGTTGGCTAGGGATGGACTGCAAATAAGAAAAAAAAAAAGCGAAATATAATCAGCTAGAGCGAGTGTAGTTATGTGGTTAATTCTGTAGTATATTTGATGTTACTCTTAGAGACATGGATGGGCTACAAGTACAATGACATACAAGGCTGAGGAATCTTTTGCTTGCTGGAAATCCAATAAGTCAGTTCATGTTTGATGTGTTCTTATACTTTTTCCTTTAGTATTTGGTATTCCATTCTTTGGATTCCCAAAGGTGTATAACTGAGTTTATCTTTGCTCGTGCTCGGTGTGAAGTTCCTAGATGGTTAGATATTCTGCTGTTTTGGTACACTTATACAGTAATACACGTATAAATATAATTTGTACTGATAAAAAATAAAATTTATGTACCCTTGCTTTAACAAGCTGTCAGCTTGATGTCCTTATATTTCTTCTTCTATAGGAAAGATCTAAATTATTTCACTTAAAACTGTGGAACAAACCATGACTTTAAGTCAAAAACATACTAGGAGATTTTTTTTTTTTCCTATGTGTCAGTGTATGTATGAAATGTTGTAGAAAAGGTTCTATTAATGAAACTTATTTTTGTCTAAAACGAGTATTTTAAAGCTTATAGACAAAAGACAACTTCATTGATAAGAAAGTAATTTTTCTTTAGACTGTGTTCAAGACTTGATAGACGCATTCATTTTTATATGATGGGCTTTTATTGTCTTGTTTCTTAATTTCTGTTCTTTTTCTCTGCTTTTGTGAGTTTCTACTCCCTTTTGATCCTAATACGGCATCTGGCCACTGTTTTGCTTGGATTTTGGTGATGTAGCCCCTCTGTTCCAAGCAATATCTGTGTGCAGCTGCTGATGGCTTGACTGAGCCTGCTGTTCAAAGTGAGAGGGAAAGCATAACTTGTTGAATTTGTATATCCAGAAAAACTGTAATGTTCTTCTTGCTTGAACAACTGTCAGTAAGCCCATGTCTGTTTGCAATACTCATGGTTGGTTTGAAGTGACCAGCCTAAAACTACTCATCTACCTATGACCATAACAACCATTTCTACCTTCTGCCAATTTTCCTCTCTCTGTATTTTCTATACGAAAAAGAGAATTCATTTGGCTGGGTTTTTTTTTTTTTTCTGGCCATGATTTTTTCTTTTGGCCATGATTTATTCTTTTGGCCATGATTTATTTCACTTCATATTAATGCAGTCATCTCATTTTAAGACAAAATGGATTTTGCTAGCATGTACCTGAAGTAAAAATAAGGCATCTTAATGATCAGGTAATCTCATACTGCAAAATCCAGTTTACTAGAGCTTTTTCTTTGCTTTAGTTGCAGATTCTTTGCTAATTAAGGTTTGAATTTTTTAAATGCATCAACTATGTAGCATTGATACACTTTCAAAATCAGATTCCTTATTCTTATAATATTTTATATATTTTTACTGCTTTCTGTGGACTATGTTATCATTCCTGGGTAAAAGTAGTTGTGAATGTGTCTAGAAATAATTTGCTAAAGATGTAGAATTTTGTAGTAAAGTGTAGAATTTTGTTGTACTTTGTTTTTTAGAAGGTTGGTGATTTGAATTTTTGCAATTTAAACCCATATTTTATATGCAGAGTAAGAAAAGAATGAGCTACAGGCAGATTTCTCATAAAAATATTGTTTCTTAGGGACACTATAAAGCATATTTTGTCTTTACGTTTTTCCATGATCTTTCTATAATTTTTTCACATAATAAACAATTTTTACAGACAATATGTGATGTTCCACAGATTGGTTTAGCTGGATCTGGTACCTGATAAGCAGCTTTAAAGAGAAAGGAGTACAACATGGAGAATGAGAATATGGCATGGGATTAAACTCTAGTGTTCAGGCAAAAAGGATCATTTTGTAACTGCAAATCTCATTTTTAGTTAAGATCTGTGTAAGCTTATTATATAAGATGACTATCTCTTGCATGTTAATATAAGGTATATATACCTAAAAGTAATGCTGAAAAATACTCCAGAAAGTTACCTCCTCACAGTCAGTACCTATTAGCATAGGTATCCCTATGGATAGTAATTGTTCAGTATTTTATTTATGTTAGAATTGCTGTGTAATTCTGGTTTCATTGGACTTTATAAGAAGACATGATCATTGTCTAATGTGCTAATTTGAATATATCTGTGTATACTAAGTGATAGTACTTTTCCTAATTCCCTAACTCTCATGAAATACTTCTCTTTTAATAGAAGAATTACGGAAGTTGAGTTGGTCTGGCATTCCTAAACGGGTCCGTCCAATTGCATGGAAGCTTCTTTCAGTAAGTTGTACTTTTCCTTTTTCTCCTTCCTTTGCATTTAGTAGTTATTTCAAGCATTGCAAATAATTTTGCTTAAGTTGTAATCCTTCAGCTATACTTGAAAAAACTGTGTCTTGTTGCTGAATTGTGATGAAAGTTCTGTTCTTCTGCTCAATTTCAAGATTAATTTGTCAAACTGAAAGGAGGGGAATGAGTAGTAGTAGTAAATCATGTCAGCTGTATATCTTTATTTTTCAGCCTGACTTTCTATGAAAGAAAGGCTTATGTGATAACAGTGGCCTCTTTCAACCAATTTTGATGGAGTGGTGGAGAGTTCAAAGACAAGTACATTCTTACAGTTTTCTTGAAAACAGGCACACAGTAGAGGAATAGAAGCTTATTGGTGTCTTACGAAAGGCTTCATTCCGACTTCACATTAAAATAACCACAAGAAAGGATTAACACTGTATTGAGGAGAAGCTGTGATAGGATCTTATAGGTCTTTTGGATCATTTTTCTATAGTGCTTTAAGATGAACAAACCTGAACTGCTGTTGTCAGTTACCCTGTGGCATTGGCTCTTCTGATGTCAGACTTGTGAGTCAGTTCAGGGAGATAAGCTAATTAAAAAGCTAATCAGTTTTTTGTAGTGTGAGTTTTTTGCTGGCTGAACTCTCTGATCTTTACCCAATGGACAAAGGATTTTGCAACAGCAGTAGCTTGGGAGCAGGTTGATGGAAATACCTTGGAACAGCACACGGGGGTGTTTCAGTTGGGCATCAGAGACAAGCTTGTGGGCATCTGGGATACACTGGGTTTGGTGTTACAGAGGGGTTTGGTTTTTTGTTTTTTTTTTTTTTAAATCTTGGCGTTTGCAGGATATTTAAACAGGTTCTTCTGCAAAAATGCAATGTATTCCTCATAGGAGTATTTTTCATGTCAATCTTTTCAGCTATAATACTTGTGATGGCAAACAGGTGTGCATTTTAGCTCTTATTTGTCTGCCTCTGGTTGAGAGAAGAACGTGTGAAGATGTTTGCATTAAAAAGAAGCAAAAATCTTGTGCTGTCTACTCTCTAGGGACTATGAAAGACACTTTATCAGCAAATCTTCATGCATTTAAGAACTGCTTAAAATTCTGAGTTATACCCACAACAGTTTAACACTATTGAATTTTTCAGAAAGTAGACTTAAATAGCTTTGCTTTTTATAGAATAATTCAGTGGGGAATGCAGAGTATTTTCTTCAGATTGAGACTGATTTCCAGTGACTGAAAGAATCTCTTTTGCTGATGAGTTTTACTAAATTTGCAGCTTAGTTCCTTCTAATGGTAAATGCAGATGGAGCTTCTTAATGGTGGATATTCAAATATCCTGCTGTAATTGAAGTTGAACATGCCGTGTACAGTTCCTTTTAGTTCTGTTTCCAAAGTTGCCTGAGATTTTGATAATGAAAAGAACTTTTTTTTTTTTCTCTTGAAGTTTAGGCTGCCTGCCTGTTTTGAAATACTTGAAGTAAAAAAATCTGGCTAATTCCAAATTGACACTGTAAGCTAAAGCATGAAGCTGGGTTAAGTTCTGAATCAGAGGACTGACACTGAGGTTTGGAAAATTAAAATAATGCAAAAGTTAACTGCAGTCACTTTCTTATTTTCAAGTAAGAGCATGGGAATTCCATGAGCTTCAGCTTCATTCCAAAAAAAGATTTTAGTTTTAGTATTCCTGAGATTCCTAATCTAGAGAAATTCCTAAGTGTAGAGTTCCTTGTGCTGTTGTTTTAAGTTCAGGATCAGTTCCAGTTTGGTTCTTACCTCTGGCTGTCTTGTCATAGCTCTGCAAAGAAACTTTCTTAGGGTTATTTTGTTTTCACTATCAAGTGGCTGATTATTTTGAGTAAGAGATTTCTGGAAGTGTAGGGTGGATTTTTTTGTTGTTGTTTTTCATTATCAAATAGCAATATTTTGAGAGTTCTGTTTTCTTCTGTAATTCTTACCATGATTTCTCATCTACTAAGTGTTCCTCAGTTAATACGTTCTGGAAATTCAAAGACAAGCCATTTAGTAATTATTTTTCTATATTTTTCCATACTATAAGGCAACAGATGGTTTAATCTTCTTTCTGAAGTGGGGAAGAAACAGTGCTTTGAGTATTTGTGCTCATAAATTCCATGATACTGTTTTCTAATTGTAATTAATTTTTAAGTCACATTAGTTATTTAAATGTGTTACCTACTGGTAATGTATGTTCAAGGTAAGAGGGGGTAATGTGATAATCTTTGTGCTGTAAGGTGCACTGGGAGCTGTTGAGGGAATAAGTGTACAAAAGCAAAACAGTTTTGGTTAAAGATCAATTACAAAACCAGAGAAGACCAGAAAAACAAAGAAACTAAAGCATAGTTAAGAACTAGATTAAGGCTGGATGTGTTTGTTTTGGAATTATTCAGAAGTCTTATTTGGGGAACGGAGTACGACTGGTAGTATTTGAGGAAGAGGGTTATTGTCTTGTATGTAAAATTATCATTGAAGTAGGAATTTTTAAAATAGGATTTTAAAAAATTGAAAAACCACATTGAACAGTTGATTTATTACATAGAAAATAATTTTGGTATGCGTTTGAATGCAGTTTTTCAAAGGAAAGCATATGAAAATCAATATAATGCTATTGAGGTTGCACACATCTACTGTTAACTGTATATGAAAAAATTACTTTTTTTTTTTTTTTTTAAATATGACAAAAATCTTAGGTATACTGAACCTAAACAGCAACCAGAACTATTCAGGCTCACTTCTTTTTTGAATAACAAAACTAAAGATTGGTTGCAAAAGCCTTTGGAGGAAATTAATGAATAAACGGATTAAACTCTCCAGCAATTTATTCCCTGATGATATGTTGCAAGCCTCTCCAACTTTTAAAAATAAAACCTAATTTGTGAATTGAACAGAAAACAAGATATGTCCAATTGAAAGATTACTTCAGTCTTTGAAACCTAATAATGGCAAAAAGACTTGCTGAGAAAATATTGGTATCCTTTGAACAATCACATTTGATCTCACAAATGAATTCTTTTCTAATGGAACTAAGATATCCTGCAGGAAAAAAACCCAACCGTTGAGAATAAATGGGACACAGGATTCAATATTTAATTTAATGCAAAACACTGGGACAGGATATTAAATGTCAGAGTGAATCTTGAGGCAAAAGTTAAGCTGGTGTGATGTAAAGTATCTGGAACCAGATTCAAGTCAGTACATCCTAAAAGATAAGGTTTTACCAAAGCAAGTACCTCTTAAGGTATTTGGAATGTAATGTAGTTTGTATATACTCTGTCCTCATTAAGAAATGAAAATATAAAGGAATAACATTTTAAATGGTTTTAATATAGAGATTTTTTTAAAAAATCTGTTGATATTTTAGTATGGTGTGTATTTTTGTCTTTCCCTAAACATTGAACAAAACAAGTTATAGAAATGGGATATGATATTGGGATGTTGCAGGAGAGTAAAAGAACCTATATACTTAGAGTGTTTGGTTTTATTGTATAAATAGCAATTTAGAATATTAGGTTTACCCCTTCCATTTTTACTTGTAACGTTAAGGACTGAATAAGAAAGTTGTTTTTGTAGTTAAATGCACAGCATGTTATTAGTTACTTGCAGTGGCTATGGCTGATTGTATAAGTGCAAATGTATGCTGCGCTTCTAGTATAGGATTTTTTTTTTCTGATGTTATGAGGATTGTTTTTGTTGAAGAAACTTAAATCTGACATAAATTTGATTTCTTTTTTTTACTAATTACCATTAGTATGGTGATAGCTGTTATTCTGAAAGAGCTTTTGTAATACTGGCAAGAAATATTTTGACTGGTGAATAGTATGAATATTAGATTTTTTCTTATATTTTCTTGGATGTGCAGATATCTTTCAAAGCCATCTGTCTATAGAATGATTCTTATGCAAAGTATTTTTTCTGGACTGCCACATATGTGAGATATTGGTGTTGACTGCTTGAAAACAAACTGCTTAGAAGAAAGCATTACCTATTTCTGAACATTTGGGAAACTTTTAGGTAGCCATTTACACAAATAATGGTGTTTCTAATAATGGTGTTTTCTAATCTGAAACAGTGAAATAAAGTAGCTGGAATGTTTTTAAAGCTTTTGAATGAATGCCTCATATTACAGGTTTAACCATAATTTAAACATATTTACTAATGTATGTCATTCCTACTTGAAGACAATATGCATTTTATCGAAAAATTAAATAAAATTGCTTTAGTAATGGCCACAGAGGAATGCAGAAATTGAACTCATATAGCAGTGTACTTATTTGCACTTATTTATTTCAGCTTTTTGGAAGGCAAACATCATCTAGAATTCTTGATGGGAAATGGCTTTTTAAAGCTGAAAGAAATCGAAACTTTTTTTTTTAAAAAAAATCAAGATGTCTGTATCTGAACTTTTGTATCAGTTGGAATGATTAGAAAACTAATTTACTAAAGGATTATTCAGATCCATGTAGGACTGCGTGGCACTACATCAGTTTATTAGCTTTCTTGTCACATGTAATAAAATGCCACCGATGCTTTTATAAGGCACAGAGTAATATCCTTTTCAATTCACTTCTTTCTTTCAGGGCTATCTTCCTGCAAACGTGGACCGAAGAGAAAGCACTTTACAAAGAAAACGCAAAGAATATTTTGCATTTGTTGAACAATACTATGATTCCAGAAATGACGAAAATCATCAAGATACCTATAGACAGGTAGAACACCTGCTGAAGTGACTTTTACCTATGTGACATCTGCTAAAGAACTGAAGATACTATTTTTCAAGTTTGCTTCTAATCAATTGTCTTCCTACATTTCAGAAGCAAAAATAGGAAATATTTTGGTCTGAAATTCGAAGCAGCTGATTTCTTTTAAAGTCAGTCATGCCAATGTGGCACTGCCATTCGATACTGCCATGGTTATATGTTTAAGAGTAGGAAGGTTGTAAAATCTTTCATTTCCTGCTCGGACAGTCCTGCAAATGAGTAAGAATGGATGGGGAAAGTATAACAGTGACTATTACTTACTGGCTCCAAACTTGTGCCTAAAAAGTTGAAACTCTGCATGTTATTTAGTAAATATAGGTGTGTCATACTTCCTTGCCCACCCAGATAAGCAGATAACTTGTCTTCAAGTTTTCTGTTAAAGTGAATGTTTGTTTCACTATGTATAGACTCAGCAATACCACTTTAGCCTTCCTTTCAGCTTTCTTTCAGCTTGAGACCTTTCTTTCAGCTCCAAGCCTGATCTTTAGCAGCAAGAAGTATATATAACGCTGTAAATTGAACATGACTTTGCAGAAGTGGTAGTGCATATTTCCTCGTAATTATCCTTAGGTAATGGGTATTGCTAGTATGAATATAATTTGCAAACAATCAAAATGTGATATAAGGACCCTAAAATGTGAAAACAAGATATATATTTTTTAATTATTTTGCATCATTGATAGATTAACAATGACTTAAAGATTTGGCCTTATGTTTTGAAATACAGTATATCCATCTTATATCAAAAATAGTGATACAATGGGCTTATAATTAATACTGTCAAACCGTAGGATTGTTTTTAACTATTGTGCTGTTTAAAAAAAAAAAGTTCTGTTGGCTCCTTTTATGATATTCTTCTTTCTGTCTAATTAGATCCATATAGATATCCCACGTATGAGTCCTGAAGTTTTAAGGCTTCAGCCCAAAGTAACAGAGGTAAGAATGATATTTAAAGATGATTTTTTTTTGGTAAGAAATAATTTTATTAATGAATCTGACATGACAGCATTGGTTAATAGTTAGTTTTACAACATTTGCTATTTTGACTTCAGCTGTCACTAGCTTAACATCCAAAAAATCAGGATATATAAGTATAGGCTAAGAATAGCAGTGTAGATATGTGTAGTGAAAGGAAAGGCATCTCATTAATCTCTTGCATTGAATCTGACAGCTTTTTCCTCGGTCTTGTGCCTTTGAGGGTTTTTTCCATTTTTACTTATTATATTTTTTGTTAATAATGTGTTTTTGAAGTAATCCAGAGTATAGTTCCCATGATTCTATGTATTTGTCAAAATCATTCAAGGTCTGGAGGTTCTTATCATAAAGACTTCCACTAGGGAAATTACCTTTTTGTGAATTTGTAGCATAGTCATGCTACAAGGTTTGCGTTCCTTATTTGATTTTGCTTCTTCAAGTTTTCTATGTTGAGTACACTGTTTGAATTCTTTTACTACCACAGTAAGTATACATCAATTAATGATAAATGTTAATCAACTTAGTCTATATCATCGGGTAATTGAATCTAATTGAGACTTTTCTTTGTAAAGTATATAGGTCATAAACGGTATAGATGGTGTGAGTCATCCTCTTTCAATTACTTATTTTAATCCTTCAATTTCTTATCCTTTCTTATGGTTCTAGTTAGACCTTCAAATGTACTTTGCAGGTTCTGTTAGTATCGTTATAGAGCCACATAGACCATCTTCTGCTAGCTCGTTAGATGATATGAGAAGTTAAATGCAGAACTAACTTTCATTTGTTTTTCTGTTCTTACAATTATTTAATGGAAGTGCTCCTCCACACGTGTTGGGGAAATCAGATTGAGGAAATAGCCTATTACAGTTCTTTAGAAGAAATGGTATAAAAATACTCTTTCCATCTGCTTTCTATGCAATGGTGTTTTACCTGGAGTTTTCTGGGGATGAGTCAAAGATTAAAGTAAGAAAAATAAAGGGACAAGAAGGGGAACAATCCTGGCAAGAAATAAACTGTTAAAGAAATGAATGAGATCAGTGTCAGTGTTGTAGCTAGAAATGAGCCAATAAATGAAATTGGAGGTGAATGTTACTTCATGAAAAATGGCTACAGAAAGAACACTCAAGTACTTCTAAGAGGAAAGAAATAGTTGTAGTCTATCAACAATAGAACCTTAAATGATTCTAAAGATGTGTTTGTCTTCAACATAAAGTAATGGCTTTTTTGGAGTGGGTTTTTTACTTCCTTGCATTGCATGATTAAAATGTTCTTAAGGTTTCAGTGAAGATCTGTGTCTTGAATATGGCTGTGGTTCAGATGTACAGTTGTGTTTTTGTGGTTCTTTGTTTGGGTGAACATACCCCCAAATGGTGTTATTGTTTTTTCCGCTTGTGTGTTCTTAGCGATTTAGCTAATTTCTGAATTAGCTGAACAATTGTAAAAAGAAAAAAAAAACAAAAACCAACCAAACAAAAAAACCAAACCCAAAACCATAATAGAAATTTCAGGTAAACATCTTCTGTATAATATATTTAATCTACTCTCTTTTAACTAAATCATTTAAATGAGAAGACAAGTAACTTAGTAAAAAAGAAAGACAAAATACTCTAATTGTAGAATATTATGAAGTAAAGTGTTATTTACTAAAATTATGAGATTCTCAGGAGCAGAAACCTGTAGGATCTTGGACTAGTTTGGGTTTTGATTTATTTGATTACACATGAGATAAAATATTTATATAACTGCTCTTAAGAGTTGGTAATACATTTCTTTAGACTGCATACAAACTTCATAATAATTTGTAGGAACCCCACTTTGTATATACAGTGGATATTTGCTTTTTCCATGATGCAATTAGAAATATTAGAGTAAACCTATATTGGTAATTAAGATATGGTCAAGGTTTTCCAACATTTGAAATGTGTATTTTAATTAAATATTTAGTGTGTTGGGGAAAGCATCCTGTAGGAAGGCATTGAAAAGAATTAAGAGTTACAGGATAGTAACAATCCCTTTTTGGTTGAGTGATTAACTTAAAGCTAAAAAGTTTATTTGGGAATTTGATGAATATGTTAATGTGAAAAAGATATTAATGCAGTATTTTTTACAAGCAGTCACAGCTGAAAGGAGTTTTTTTTATAGCTGAACTATAATTAAGATGAAAATAGGCTGGCTTAATTATAATACTGGCAGTCAACTTCAAAACTAGTAGATGCTCCCAGAATCAAACACTTCTCTTACTGCTTGGGAGTAATTAAAATAAAAAGAAAAAACTGTGTCTAGGTAACTTCTTGCCAACTAAAATCTGATATGTCTGTAGAACTTCAATAGCAGATATTATTCAATAAAGTTTGAGCCTGGAATTCAGTTTTAGTTTGTGGGATCATTACACATGTGAAATTATTGGTCTTTTTTGCTTCTAATTGTCTTATGGCAGGTAACATTGTTGCACAGGTAGCATATTCATTTATTGTGATTTACTGATATCTCATCTGCAATTTTTTTTTTTCATAAAATGACCATTCTTTTAATTTCTAATTATTTGTTAAACTTGTCCAAAACGATGTTTTTCTAACAGTTCATTGGATATGTATGTCCTATCCATCTTTCCTGCTCCAACACCTCTTTTCTTCCCTAGTGAGTAGTAAGGAAATGGATGGAAAAATGATAGAAAGCTTGGAGGAGTGAGATGTGACAGCTGATTAACACTTAAAAAAAAAAAGGGCAGTCAGTGGGATAAGGGGAACTCTAGGAAGTATTTGAGTTACAAAGAAGTGATAGAGAACTGATTTCATTGTTACTGATTCATCAGTGTCCTGAACTTTACAGAGTCACAGGATCTTCATGTATTAGATGTTTTTAGAGCTCCACTGATCTCCTGTCTAGTTTGTGGGAGCTACCGGGAGGAGAGTGGGCTTGCCTTTGCCTTTGCTCTCTGTCTGATCCTATACAGCCAAACCCAACTTGCTTGGTGTCACGTTACAAAGACTAGTACAGATGATGCTGGAAGGGTCATAACATCCAACTGCTTCCTCTTTTCTTCCTCTCCCTTTCTGGGTTTTTGGAGCTACTCTAACACAGTGTAATCCCTTATCCTCAGAGGGGCTCAATGCAGGCAGGCCTAGTGTGGTTCCCAGAGCCAATTTCTAGACCCTTGAGAGATAGTTTTAAAAGGATGGCATTGTATGTAGGACTGTTCTTGTGGATATTGTGATGGTTTGCGTACATAATAATTTTTGATGCTGCAGAGATTTAGAATAATGATACTGCTACTAAGGAAGAGTGTGCCCTAGAATGAGCTGAAGAGACTGTAGGTGACAAAGCTGAAGAAAAACACTGGTCAAAAGATCAGAAACAACGTACATAAACCTCACAATGTCTTCTAGTTTCGGTTTCTTAGTGTTACTAATCCAAGATTTTTGTTCTCTTGGTGTCATTTGAGTCTGTTTTCAAAGAGCTTTAATTTATTAAATTTAATTTTAATTTATTACCTGGATTTGGAATTTTGTTTCTGTAATCAAATGTTTCAGTTTAGGAAAAGATGTTTTAAGTCTGATGTGTGGAAATAACCTGTTATGATATGTTCTTTTTAAAATCAGCTGAAAGTGTTTATTCTTTATGGGAGTTATGTGGGTACTGGGTGTGGGGAAGGTATGGGTGGAGAAAGGATTTAAAGGACTGGGAATAAATAGTGGCTCTCAGAGAGGAGGAGAGAAGAGTTGGAGGTCTTTCCCCATGCAGTTCTGTCAAGTTTATTTTAAGGACTAATCACTGTAAGTTTAATAAATTCGATTAGTGGCTGTGGAATAGTCTGTAGTTTATTACCAATTTCTGCTTTATCTTTAACTGAGTTTTGTTGAAAAATGGATAATACATAGCTGTGTATTTCCTGTCTATGCTTGCGTAATACGGGAGAAGTAATTTTAAGGGAACAACACAATAGCTTATGAATTTTGTCCCCAACTCCTCTTTTTGTTTTTCTTTTTTCTTCCCATACTTAGAAAACAAAAAGCAAATCCTTGAAAGCTTTTGTGATTAAAGCTTTGGGGGTTTTGGTGTTCCTCTGAGGTAGCAAAACCCACAAGAAATTAGAAATCTGCTTTTAAGCTAATGGATTATTCTTTTTACATTTATGAATATAGTTATGTATATGAATGTTCTTAATGTTATTGTGAATGAGAGTTAAATTCCAAAGAGAATAATTGATTGGTAGTGATATCTCATGAGATGTAGTGGTTCATAGTATAAAAGTAATTCCAGTTTCTGTTGCTGGTTTGGAAATGAAGAAGGAAACCTTTTGGGAAAGCGACCTTTTTAATGAGTCCTATTTAAACACAGTGATGAGTGCTGTATGGAAACTTAGATCAGTTTGCCTTTCAGGTTTTCAGTGCTCATTTTTTTCAGTTCAGAACAGTAAATGAAACTTCTGTGAAAATGGGTAGGAAATTGAATACAGTCTTTTAGGGTGTATTTGTTGAATTTGTGATTAGATGCATTTGGGGATATTGGAGCTGATGTGCAAACAGTGAATGATCCTTTCTGCTCAATAATGTTTATTTTTAACAGAAACAAAATTCCAAAAAACCACCACCCCCACCCACCTTAGTCTTTATACCTGGATTTAAAAAATGCTTTGGAATCCATAGGCATCTCAATTTGCAATGTAAACAATGTATATTATCAGGTTCTGGGGAAATGAAAGGTTAGTGGTATAAGTTTGGGGGGCTGTTTGATTTGAGACGTGTCTTCATGAGAAGACTAGTATGATTTTTACAGTGGATATTTTGATAGCTGTTACTGAATTACTGTGGTTTTTTGGTTTTTTTTGGTTTTTTTTCATTACTGGGCATATTTTGTAAGTCAATCACACCAGGAATTTTTTTGGTTTAGCCTAGTATATAACTTTATTCTACGCTGAGCAATTGCTATTTAAATAGGTTTTTCTGGTCACCTATATCTGATACTTGTTTTCAAGAAAGTTGTTTGTATTTGCAGTATGGTAAGCATGTCCTTTATTTGAAGTGAGATGTGGAACAATAACACTGAAAAACTAAAGTTACTGAAGCTAGGAATGGCAGCTCACAGGAGGAGGAAGGATGGCTGTGAGCTCACTAACTTAGATTTGCAGTTTTCCAGTAATAGTAAAAATATGAAATAACTGTAATTTCATAAAGGTATAATTAGGTAAAATGTAAAAGGAAGCTGTAAATGGCAGAACTTAAGGTCTTTATGCAGTTGTTGGTAGACAGGGAAACCCCACTGGCAGTTGCTTGATGGGCAGAGGTTGGTATTTTTTCAGTTTAATATCCAGTGCATTTTAAAAAACATAAGATGACATGGCTAGCACCAAGAATTTATAGCTAAAGGAATAAGCATCTTGGCTAATGGAAACCAGAAGCTTTTATGGAGAATTTGCTAGATGAATACCTTCCCTTTCTGCCTAATCTTTGCCCCAAAACTGAGATCACACTGAGCGAAAAATGAATCTTAATTATATCTGTAATGAGTCAGACATAGGCTGCATTAAGGATTATGTTTCTGTGCCCACCAAAGCTTTAAATATTTATTGTTACTGATGATCTCCCTTGTTCTGTGGATTTTCAACATGCCAGGAAAACAAAATACCTGGAGATTAAGGAAAGTTGATTCTCTAAAGAAAGCCTGTGGGAGAAGGGTAGATGTTGCTATTTGGGACTTGTTTCAAAGCAAAGGTGCAGATGTGTTTCAGCTTCAGGGAGCTCTTGTCGAAGCTGGAGGTGGGAGTCTCAAGCCCCCTGGTGCAAGTCATACATGCCTAGACCTTACTTGAAAATGACTGCAAGAGGGCTTTTAAACTAAAGAATAAGATTTTATTTAAAATGGAATTGGAACAGTCAACTTCTTAATCTAGCAAAAACTTGAAGTGAGATGGTGTAGAAATAATACAGGCTTTATAAACAGAACTCTCTCTGCTTATTGTCTCCTTTCAGGGCAGGTCTTTTATGGGCTCTCGTGAGGCCTGAGCATTCATTGACTTCTGGGATTGCAGCAAACTGCAATGTCGTTGGAGTCCTTGCAAAGTCTTTCATTTTTCTATTAGTATTGAAGCACAGTCTTAAGAGTAACATAGTCCTTTGGCTTGAGCTCTGCTTTCTCTGCTCTACTCACCTGCCTCTGCTTTTGGCTTCTTGGGCAGATGTTCCAGGGAAAGAGCAAACGTTCTTTTGCTTCAGAAGATTATACCTGATTGAGTGCCTGTAATTAGGGCAAAACATGTAGCAGCTTTCATTTTGCTGCTTATTTGTAGCATTTTAAAGACATGTAGCGTGTGCAGAAGCAAATGATTGAGAGGAAGTCCAGCTTGTCACAGACCTAAATTGTCAGAGGGAAGTTCTGTGAATTCCCTGCTCTGTACTCTTCTCATGCTGTCCTTCCAATGATCAGATATGTTGTGGCCTTAGAAGCTTTTGCAGATCTTAAGCAAGGTACAATTTACAGAGTTGAGGGGCATGAGGTTATGTGATATGACAGGCAGTTGCCTTATTTCTGTATTTCCCAATTTAATTATTTTTTTTTCAAATTTTTTTTATATGTGCTTGTGAAGTCTAAAATCTCACACAGCAGTATTAGGCAAGCTTAAGTATTATGGAATCTCTTATGTACTTATTTCTGTTATTTTGGAATATAGAACACTATATTGATAAAGATACTTCTTTCAAAGAGGTGAAAAATCATGGGAAGATGATTTAATCTTTCTATCTCTGGAGGAAAGAGGAATTTTGTATCATTGGAAAAGCTCCTGTGTGAATAAGTGCTACTTTGTTGTAACTACTGTAACTGAATTATATACTAGGTTGGTTTTATCGTGCCAATACCCTGAAAAAGCTTCCTTTTGAAGAACTGAGATGCTCACTTTAGCACTGGAAGTTAGTTATGAATACCGGTGTTCATTTATGCATTTGTGTGAATGTTTTTATACTAGTAACTCTATCATATTAAATTTGCCCTTGTATAATTTTCCAGTATCTTGTTTAAAATCTACTCATCACTTCATAAATTATCTGATAGTTTCTTTAACTCTTTTTCAGATCTTTGAAAGAATTTTGTTTATCTGGGCAATACGTCATCCAGCCAGTGGATATGTTCAAGGCATAAATGATCTTGTTACTCCTTTTTTTGTGGTCTTCATTTGTGAATATATAGGTAAGATTTGTCCTAATACCGAATTTTGAGGTGGTACTTGTTTTGGAACAGCATCTTCATTTTAATCTGAATGAATATTTGGATGAGTTAATCAAAGCATAATTTAATATATGAATTTTATTATAAATGTTCGTAATTATAAATCTGTATAGTTCTCTTTAAATATATACTGGGAAGCAATCAGATTTTGCCTAAGTAGTGAGTGGAGTTCAAGAATCTTTCAGGTTTTTATTCCAAACAACCTCCACCCAGTAAAAACCAACCAAACAAGATCCTCGAGTTGCAGACACCATTCTCATTTGTCAGATCAGAAAGCATTGAAAAGAAGCACAAAGTAGGATTTGCTTTCATCTTGATTTCTAGTTAAGAAGTCTTAATCACTCCCGATGCTTTTTTCTTCATAGGTTATTTTATTCTCCCTTGCTCTCTTCTAATTAATCTTTTCTTATACATGTGAAATGAGCAGATGTTTAAAAATAACAAAACCAAAACCAGACAACAAGAATGAAAAAAAACCAAAACAACCCACACAAAACAAGGGAAAAAAACCCCCGTGAAACAAAGAAACCTTTTACATGAGTGATCAGGAAATTAAAGTAGAGGGAACTTGATTTGTGATTTAAAGAATGGCAACCTGGAAATAGGGTCTGAAAGTCAAGGCAGCAATAATCAAATTTCTCTGCTAAGAACTCTGCTCTTCCAGGGCTTACCATACTAGTTATGATAGTAATATCAAGAGCTGTATTTCTTTTGAGTTTGTGGCCTTATACCTGACTATACTTTTTGAAAACTTTATTTAGTAAACTCTGATATTGGTTAAATGCTCAACTCTTACTGGAATATAATTTGTCTTACAGATTAGTGTTTAAGTCTTTGTAAACATTTAAGAGTATGGCTAATAATTCACAATAATTCATTAATAATTTGGGTATAACTGGATAGAAAAGGTAAAGTTCAATAGCAAAAATTACAAAGTGGATCTGTCTTGCATTAAAACTTTTTTTTTTTATTTCCTTATATCCTACACACGTACAAGGAAAGTACACAACACTTATATGTAAACAAGCAACACGTTGTCTGGTTACTTCAGAGAGACTGTATATAGTGGGCTCTTCTTACCTTCTTTATGCAAGATACCCATTGGTGTCTTAATCCAGATTGATTAGATTTAATGAAGGACAGATTATCCTTGAGTGGATGACGGACTATCCATTTATCCATTTGCGTGGCAACACCTCTGTTGCTTTGTTCATTTCTTCTTTCATAGGAGGACATTTCATTGCTAAGCAACTAATGAGAAGTACTGCTGCTTTCTCCCTAATCATCTCTTAAGTAGGGTAGAGGCCTACTCCTGAGAGTACTTGCAGTTTCTGGCTTTTACTCCCTCATTTGACAGATAATGAAAATGTTCTTAATGATCCTAGAACAGTAGGGTCTCTAGCAGACTTTAGGGCTGTTAATTGAAATAAGTTCAAATGAGATGTGATTAGAGAATTGATATTCCATGTTAAATAGACCATTTAATTAATATGGTAAATAAGTTTGTCTTTACCACCAAATTCCATTTGGAGACCCCGGTGATTGTTAATGTGTTTGCCAGTTTGTCAGTATTTTCCTGTCGGAGAGCCAGTAAGTGTCCAGTGAAGAAAGATAAAACTCAAAAA
>JAVSBS010010965.1:0-14508 GCA_033124195.1 Coracias cyanogaster
CTCAGATATTTTTGTTTGCCATTTTTATTTTAATGATTTGTGACAGTATATCAGCATATTTCAAAACTAAAAGAAGTATGCTAAGAAGAAAAGTAGAGATTAGCCTTATAATAATAATACATATACAAACTTATAATAACACTTATAAATACTAACACTATAATAATAACACTTATAAAAAGAACATGATAATTGCAGTATTTTATGCTATTAGAAGAGCCCTCACCATATCTACCAAAGTTGTTCATCTAAATTATCAATTGTATATATCAATGTGGGAAATCTCCAAAATAGAAAAATTGAACAATTCCAGAGATCTCTGTCTTTGCTTGTAAGTCACCCTTTTGAGACTGCTGGTCATTGTCAGTCCCTGGATCTTTTTCTAATGAGCCAATGTTTGCTGTGAACAGGTGAGATTTAAACAACTCCAACAGATTCAGGACAAGCTACTTTGCAGATCTCATGGATTATACTTTTGTTAAAGTATCAGAATTTACTTTCACCTTTTTCACCTCTAGTTCATGTCTGTCTGTCCTCTCTTCCAGTTCTTTCCCACCCGGGATCATTTAGTTCATTACTCTTGCCTAGGTGTTCTTCCGAACTTGCACCTGCCTTCAGTGGAGTGAAACCTGTGTGTCACAGTCAGTTTGAGTTTGAAATCTGTTCTCCAATCTGCTTACAGGCAGTCAGAGCCTGGTGCTCTTTGTAGATGTCATTAGCAAGTTCTTGATTCCATTTCCTAGCCTGTTAGTGGAAACACTGTATTATTCAGGACCTACTGGACCTAAACAGATGCATTTGCTATGTCCTTCTGTTTCAGGAGTGAGTAATTGATAATCATGCTCTTAGTACATGTTTCAGCTCAGTTTTCTCTTTCTGTTAGCTAATCCATATTTTCAGTGAGTTTGTGAGATGTCTTGTGAAGCAGTGCCAAAAGCCTTACTGAAGTAAAAAAATATGTATCTACTGCTTCTGTATCTACAAGGCCTGTTACTCTCTCCTGTAAGGGAACTAGAGAGGCGTGACTTAATTTATTCTTCAAAAATTGATTTTCAATATTGCTTGCTCTGTTTTCATCTAGGCTCTTTTTCTTTTTTTTTTCTTTTTATTATTCCTGTTTTCTGAATAATTAAAATTAAGCTGCCTAGGTCTTTAATATTTTATTCTTTCCTTTTCCGTTTTTAAGGAAAGATTTTATCATTTTCCTTTCTTTCAGAACCTCATCCGTTGCCCATGAACTCTCAGAGTGAATTTCATTGATATTAAAAAAATTCAAACATTTGAAACTTTTTCACTTGCTCACCACATCATTGCTTATTTTCAGAGCTATTTGTAAGTGTGTAGAATTCTCCCCTAGTTTGTTTCTTTCTTTTTTCTTGTTTCTCCTGGTGTCAACAGTTTATTTGTTCCCTACAAATCAAGTTCTGGCTATAACACTGCAAACAAAAATCGGGGCATACATCTGAGCCATTCCTTAGTACATCAGAGTTTATTCTAGTTCCACAGGACAGGAAGAGTGGCAAAGCTAGAATGCATACTTTTAAAAGTACACATATACAGTCTACAAAAAAAAAATCTTAATGCTCCAGGATTATTTTTTTTTAAATCATAATTGCTATAACCTGTATAATTGTCCTTTATTAATGGTACCAGCAGCACTTCTATCAAGACTATAAAAACTTTTTAATTCTTACAGATTCTCGCCTTATGAGTTTGCTAAAAGTTAGCTATTCAATATGGAATTTGGTCATATCTTTGAGCTTTAAAAAAAGTGTCATTTTTCCCAAAACTATTCATAACAGTCTTAATTACAACCTAGGAAATCCTAGGAAATACAATTCATTTAGGCATGTAAAAACATTATAGAAAATTTTTCTAATGTCAGCACACTCAAATTTGAAATTTAAACAGGTGTATTTTTAGCGTTATGGATATTCCTACTGTCATCCATCTGGAAAATGTCTACTACTTAAGAAGTAATAGTGATATCTTAGCATTCTCCTATGCTCAGTAGAGATTTCTTCAAATTTTTGTTTTCCATTGACCTTTTTGACAGATTTCCTCCTTACTGGACAAGCACAGCACTTTAAGGATGAGTCTGTGAGTCCCCATTGGTGACTGTTGATGTTCTATTGCACGTCCTGCAAGTGCTGGTCTGATTTGATATAATATTACAGAGATGTTAGGAATGCCCATTCTTATCATAGGGTTCAAAGCAAAAGCTTTTTTATCTTACAGTTTTGTTGAAATTTTGAGTTAGGGCTGGGTACTGAAACAGTGTTTAGTCATACCTAAAGAAAGAATTTTGCACATGTTCTTCTCAGATAACATCACATTTTCAGAAGTAATTTATCTCTCATATTGTGGGCATCTTCTTTAGGATGAAAGAACCACATCCAATAGAAATGCTCTTTTTCATTACATCTTTTCAGTGGCTATAAAAGAAGTCAAGAAAGTTTAATTTAGATGAAGAAACCCATAGACTAGATATCTGTAGCTGGATGTCTAAGTCCTTGAGGGGTTAATTAGGAAAAAAAACCCAAACCCAAACAACAACAACAAAACCCCTCATATTTTAATCAGATAGGCAAAGGCATATAGAAATCAGATAGTAAAAATATGCCCATGAAGAAAATCTTCACTTATGTAAACGTAAAATAGCTTTAACAGTGGGATGATTATTTTTCTGAATGTGTCACAGGTTTGAGGCTTTTAAAATTGTATTTCTAATAACATCACATTGAATCACTAAAATTTTTGAAGTTATGGTAAGGTTAGGCAAAGCTTTAAAGAAGAGCTAATGGCTGGGAATTCTTTGCCAGGACTTTAGAATGCTTTAGATCTATACATCGTATGGAGCCAAATGTGTTAGTGATAAAATATAGTCAGGACCCAAATGAATAAATGAATAATTGCTTTTGCAGAATAAAAGTAGTTTCTGACTCTGCAGACATTGACTTTGATAAATACAGCTGTCACCTAGGATAAAGCTGACATTGCCTTTCAATGTGTGGCCTTATTAAATAGCAATCACTCCATAGGTCTTAGTATAGCACGTAGGAAAGATTTGATTAGTTACCAGAATCACTCAGGATGCATTAGTTTTCTTTTCTTTAGAGGTATGCGCTGGGAGATCTTTTTTTTCACAGTGATCTACTGATTTCAAATGGCTATTTGACGTACATTGTTCATTAATATTTCATATCTTCATTGATAAGGGAGATAAATAGCTCCCTGGGCTAGTAATTGCCTATGGAGTTCAATGCCTCCAGATGAAAGACTCCAATACACTACTGACTGAGCAGATTAGAAGTTCTTTTAAGGATTGTGGATTAGTAAGGATCCCTAAATAATATGAACCTAAGGTTAATTCTATAAAGAGGCTTCATGCTAGTCTGCAATGTAAGCCTCTGGGTTTCTGGCACTCAAGGTGGCATTCGGACTCTGCACTACAAGCTTTTGTTACTTGGGTGATGTCTTAAGAAATTTTGGTGCCTTATTCTAGGGAACATAAGAACCAGGCCAGTGAGGTGCTCACTAGAGGCTCCTGAAAGCTGGCTACAGCAAAAGGCTGAAAAGAAGTGCCCGGTTGCTTTACTCATGGCAAAGGAGATCCTTCCTTTGCCGACTTTGTTGGACATAGTCCAAAATCTTCCGCAGTGTAGTTCCTTCCTCACTTCTTTTAAAACATGAGGAATAGGGTGTGACTGAATTAATGACTGTATATCTTCAACAAATGCCCTGGACATGAGAGACCTGAGTTTGATCACTTCTTATGGCTATCACTCCCTCTTCCTGAAAAGTGTTCTAGTTGCCAGACCATTAGACTCAGATGGCTTTATGAAGGCATCGCATTCTTTGTACTATGTGTCCTCCTGGTAAAGAGTAGAAAGCACTGCAGAAGCACTCCTTAGGCCACAGGAGTGGTTACTGTGCAGCTCAAAGGACTGAGAGATCTGGATTGCAGCTGAGCTGTGTAAATATCTGGATGTTATGGGAGATGGTTGCAAGGATATAAGCTACAACAATAGTTCTCTAATCAAAAAAGAGAGTGCTGTCTCTTGTTTAGCAAAGTGATAGCCAACTATTGTCAGCTGTGCTGTTTACATGTCTGTTCTCTTTTTTTTTCAATCCTTTCAACATCTTACTCTTCCATTAAGACAATAGATTCATCATTTGAGAATGCAGAAGTACAGCTCACTGAGCACCCAGACAGTTTAATTTAATTTTCTCAGGTTTTTAGATGGGGGCTCAATTTGATGTGACCCCTTGAAATTGAACCCAGCCCTTGCTCTTGCTAATCAAATTGTGGTAGACTGTTAGATCAGTGAGAAGAGTTATAAATTGTAGCAGCATTCATTTGTAGAAAAGTTTATTTTGTTAGGGCTGATGTGCTAATGAACCTTCTCTTTATCTTTCTATCTCTTTCAGTAGATAGAAAATTTGATCTTTGATATAAGCAGCTTTTTAGTGAGGACGAAAAATGAGTCTACTTCTTTATTTATTTATAGCAAAGTAATTTTAGTACAAGAATGGCAGAAGATGGAACATCTGACTTTAAGATGTTAGCATTTTACCTGCATTTTCTAAGTTATGTTTGGCTTCTTTTGTTTATTTAATGCTATTTTGCACTTGAAAAATCAATTTTTTTTTCTCTTTCCCAAGAACTCTTATCTGTTTCTGCATGGAAGAGCCTTCATCTTCAGTTCCACCATTTAGAGAGAAAGGTGATGAGTTAAGCCTTATGACTTTTTTCTCAAGATTCTGCTGCATTCATCACAGTATGCATAATTTTGACTGCAATAAATGTAATACACATACTTTACACTAAAGTAGGGTTCAGTTCTCTAGTAGGGCAGAACCTGTGCTGAAGATGAAAAGTTAATAGACAAGGAGTTGTATACTTCAAAGAGGGATCAAATCTCACTTTCAAATGCATGTATTTAACCCCTGGAATTAACATTTCACTAAGTCACAAACACTATATATACTATCCATGATAGTTTAGCAGATAATATTTTTTGAAATATTTTTAATTGATTTTAATGATGTAAAATGTATAGCTTTGAGAACTGAGTTGATGCAACATTCATTATTCTTCAAGTATAAGTCTGGTAAAGTAAAAATTGTGCCCTGTCTTTCCAAATTGTTTTCTGTTCCTTCACATTTTCTCAACTGGCGAAATATACTTTAAGATTTTATTTTTCTCTGAACTATGAATCTGCTGCCCAAGGCAAGAACCAATAGGTATGTGGTCAAATCCAGTATAGCAAGTCTTATTTTCTTTGATAATGACAACTTTGATCTGTCCAGGAAACTTATTTTGGGAAATGTTCCCTCTGATTCTCATTGAAGCTTGAATTGATTAAATAAAAAACATAAACAGAAAATGCTTTGCATTGATTTGCTATTTACAGTCTTGAGAATTACCATATCAGGCATTGTTCAAAGGTGACTATATACAGCATAAGCTCGGTGGAGAATATTTACTACAATCAGGATTTAATATAGGCTTCTGTTAAGTTCAAATGAGCAGCTCTTCAAAAAGAACTCAAGAGCTTGTTCTGCAAAAAATGTCAATGTTTTTTCAGAAGATGACTCCATATTAATGATGATGCAATATTAATGGCAGAATTAATACACAACACAGTATCATCAGACGTTTCCAATCTCAGAGTTCTATTTCTGTTTCCACAAATTTCCAGTGATAAATCTTGCTGTTTCTATTATAGAATCGTAGAATTGTTTAGGTTGGAAAAGACCTCTAGGATCATAAAGTCCAGCCTTCATCCCAACATCTCTCTGACCCCTAGACTATGTCCTGAAGCACCACATATACTCGTTTTTTAAACACCTTCAGGGAGTGACTCCAACACTGCCCTGGGCAGCCTGTTCCAATGCCTGACCACTCTTTCAGTAAAGAATTTCTTCCTAATATACAATCTAAACCTCCCCTGGTACAACTTGAGGCCATTGCCTCTTGTTCTGAGGCCACTACCTCTTGTCCTGTTTGCTTTTAAACATGTTTCATAGAAAATATAAGACAAAGATAATGTTATGTTAAAAAGTATTAAAGAACCTAGTCTAACCTCACATATACATGAAGAAAAAGAATATCCAGGACAATTTCAAGTACTTTGGCAGTTCTCTTTTATTTTAAGTTCTCTGTCACTCTTCTTAATTGTTAGTCATATTACTACTTTATGAGCAATGTACTATTGTATCTATTTATTCCACTTAAAGCAATTTCTGATACGATACTAACTTAAAATGAAATGCAAACAACACAAATATCTTAATCTGCTGATGGAATATGGTTAAATCAATAAATTACCATGTCTTATCAAGCGTTTATTAACACTTTAGTAATGGAAATGGAGAATACATTATTCTCGAAGCATGTTTGGAAGGGACTATTCCTTAAGACTAATAGACTTAAAAATAAGATTAGTGAGAGAATTCTATAACATTGATCCCTGTCTCTGGAGAACACGAAAACCGTAATGAGCTCTAAATGGGCCTGTGGATAAGGAAGAAAGTGAGATGGAAGGGGCAAAGAAGGACATGCCTCATAAACTTGCAGCTTCTGTAGCAGCCATTTCCTTCTGTACCTGCTTTTATTATGAAGAAATTTGAGTGTTGGACATTTGGCCCACTATTTCAATGTTCCTATTTTGCAAATCGTGTATCAAAATAAGGACTTTCTTTTTAATTCATAAAAAGCTTTTCTCAAGGTAGAACGAAAGACTATGGAATAAAATATTTTTTAAAAGAAACGTGGTTTGATGTCAATGAAGTGAAAAAATCCAAAACCAGTCACCTTTACTTTTCCTACAATTTTACCTTTTTTGACGACCAAAGGTTGTCTTTATTACATCCATTAGCATTGAAGGCATTCTGCAGCCCTTTCAGTTTGAACTCTGTGGCAGAGCAAGAACAGAATTTTCATTTCTGAAAGAAAAAAACAGTCATGAATAACTATGTTTACATAGTTTATAATATCAAACAGAAAAAAGAATGGAAATTCATTCTGGCTTTGAAATAATATTCTGGGAGGCCAGAAGATAAATGTTAAATGTATTCAGTATATTTATCTCAGACAGATCATTTTGAGGTATTAGCTTGTATTTTTTCTTCAAAAGATAAAGTAAATGAATTGCATATTTGAACTGAAAAATTAAAGCAATTTCAGAAAGCCTTAAACTAGTTTTCAGAAAGGTCTTTAAAAAGCCTCAAGTGAAACAATTTTGCAACTGACAATAAATTATTAAATATTCCAACTCTAAAAGGAATGTTTACAACAACACTCCAGAATGAAAGTCTAATTTGATGTTGTTCTAAAAATGATCTGCTTGAATTCTTGCAATGATTTCGTTCAGCAGCATAGAAGAGTGATGCGTCTGCGTCTTACCTGAAATTTATGGAATTAGTTGAGATGCACACTGTGGATTGCCCCCTGTATTTGTTTAATATGTTATGGGTTTCTACCAATTGACACCCTTCAATTTACACACTTCAACTGAACCGCAACTGCATCTCTTAAATGACTTTCTGATTAAGAAAGTAAAGGTAGATCTGGACTGCATCTGCAGCTCCAGGTTGAGCTAACCTACAGGATGTACTAATGTTCCCAGATGAGGCTACCACTCTCCTTGCCTGAGATCTCAAAAGTATCCACAGAATCCAAGTGTGATCAAATTCCTGGGATGAGCCAGACCGTGGGTTTTGGTAAACTGAAACTGATAGCTTGTTGTGTGAGCGGTTCTGTCCCTTGCCATACTACTGCTAGTGACTATGTTTTATTTCCTGCCAGCAAAGCAGAGACATTCAAGTCAGCAGGCTCCAGTGGTCACTGTAGTCTGGTGTTACCTGGTATTAGCAGCCTCCTATGCTTTTCTTCACTTCCAGTTCAATGGTTAGTGACCTAGATTATAACAGGTCGTTTGAGAACAAACCATTTCACTTTAGACTGGTGTGGATCGTGGGAGAAGCCTCAAACCAAACCTCATCAAAGGAGATGGTAACTTTCTTTTTGCAATGACAGGAACGCTCAGAGAGGCTTGGGTCCCAACTGAACATATCTCAGCTGTTTGCCTTAGTCAGGTGCCATGAATCCAGGCCTGCAATAAACTTTCAGTTTGTGCTGAAAATTCATAGGTTTTTTGACATAGAGAAAGGAGAGGTTTCTGTTGCAGACAGTTGAATATCTCCTCTTTGCTACTGCAATTGTAGAATATCACATCTATTTTGTAAATAAACCCTGACAAGAGGGTATCTGTTACCATTTTGTGTGCCACTCTGAAAACTGATCTGTAATATTATCCACAATCACTCCATGTCAATAGCATGTGGAGAACATTACACATTTATTCATTCACTTTTCTATATAGTAATCACAAATTCTGCTCACCTGGAAAATATAATAAGGCCATTCTATGATACCATAGTGAAATATGTAGTTTGTGCAACCTCATTTTTCAATCAATGAGAATTAAGACTAGAACTTTCAGCCTGCTTAAAATGAACAGAAATTTTGAGTCCTTTGTTTCTAGGCTGATGCTACACTTCAGTTTCCACCCAACATATATTCAATGAACTGGCCTAGATCTCAGATCAAATTACTTGGATGAGATTGGAGCTCAGTTGCCCTTGTGTTACAAGACAAACACAGAACTATTTCTCACAGCTCTCTAAAAAGTCTCTGTGTGAATGGCAAATCAATTGCACAAATACAATGAGCAATAGAACTTATCAGACATTTTAAAATCCAGAAATTAATTATAGCTATAAAGGAATGAAAAAATAATTTCACTTGTGCTAGCAGAGTGACTTCTTATATTCAGAGATCCTTTCTTCCTGTACAAAGTTACATTACAGCATCTTCAGTTAATAGAGTAACCCAGTGTGTCAGCAAGAGGATACATATACTAAAAGACAGCACCCATAGATGATTAGTAGTTTTATATCTTTTCCTATCTCAAATCTGTCCTGATGTCTATAGTTTTTAAGCATCTCTAGTTGCCAGAAAAACAAACCTGTGTTTTCAGTTTTGTTTTAGATTTGTTATTTATATACACAGATTTTTAAAATAGTATAATAGTATTAGACTGATGCTTGCACTAAAAATATATTCCACATCTTGTGGTGAAAAAGGACTTAAATGTTTCTTTAAGCGGATTTGAAGAAAACTTGTTATTTATAACAAAGAGCTGATTGTGAAAATAGAAAATGTTCAGTTAGTGTCAGAGAACAGTTACAAATAGTGGTTTATTAATTTAGAAACCAATTACTTTAACCAAAAAAATCAGATCAGATGATGAGTTAGTCTGAATTTTCAAAGCTCCACTGACTGCAAGAATCTTGCCAGATCTCTACTAGCTACAACTTGTGCAGGAAACACACATTTTTTAAAATGAGTGTAGCACAGGGGATGCAGCACAGGGTAATGTTTCACTCTTTAACATTCCTCCTAGTTTTCAGAAAGACATTAATATGACTCAAGCTCTTATTAGAACTGAGCTATCAAATGGCTTCTTGTATTGAATTGTTCAATAACATTGAAAAATTAAGGACTAAATCTGGTGGGAGATAGCATTGTTTTAAACCATTCTTGCCATTTACCAGGTTGGTGCCAGTGCCTTGATATTTTCACCAGGCTTCAGTTGGAAGGTTTTCAGGACACAGTTTTAATTTCTAATATGACTTCTTAGAAGATACTACAAATGAACTATTTTGTCTTCCACATATACTAAAGTGTTTATGTGCAGTAGTTTTCTTGGTATAAAAGAAGCTTAGGAAGGAACGGGAAACTTCCTTTGCATTACCAGTAAAGACATATTATGTTTTCTGGTTCCTTCAGGGGATTGACAAGAGTATTTCAGAAGAACACAAGATTGGTCAGAGCAACCAACCATCTTCACAGTATCCGTATTATTTCTGACAGTAGTCAATAGTAGATGCTTAAGAAAGAATATATGGACGCTACAAGAATTATAGTAAGTGTTCTCCAGAATAGTCTACCAATCTCCAACAAATTCACTACTCAGGGTTTTTCTCAGCTAGAGGGAAGATGTTCCTTATCTCATGAGAACATAATTTTATTTTCTGAAGACATTGCTTTGAACACATAAAAGGTTGTGGCATCCACATACCCTATAGCAATAAATTTTAAAGTTGAACTGCATGGTCTGTGAAGAGGCAGTTATCTTATTTATTTTAGACCTAGTAATCCTACTTTTTTTTCAAAGTAATTCTTCACTGCAAAGATCTATTGCATCATTCTTTGGTAACTAGTTCTAGTTCCCTAGGATGAGAAATCCTTATCTATTTGATCCATTCTCATAAGGAACCTACTCTGTGCATTTGATTTCTCTGATCCCCTTCCATTGATCCTTCTCCATTTCTGCCAGATTCCTCAGAGATCGGGGATCAGAACTGTAGTGTTCAGAATATGGGAGAACTATGGCTTTATGCAATTATACGGTGGTATTTTATGCTTTGTTCCTTACTTCTTTTCCAGTAGTTCCTAACTTTGAATTTGGTTCTTTTTTCATTGCTGCTGAACATTGCTCTAGCATTTTTATAGTCTAGTTCCGAAGTTCATAGAGTATGCAGAATTTAAGGCTGTTTATTCCCATGTTCATCAGCTTAAACCTGTTTGCACTGAATTTTATTTACTGTTTACTGTTTACTGCTTACCCTCTATTACTACTATGCTGATGCCAGTGACACTTCTTTGCTGAGTCTAGTTAATTGCCTCAGCTGTGTGAGGTAGCATTTGCTAAGAAGAATGATAACCTAAAATGAAGACTGCTATAAAATGAAAAGTTGACATCTCAGAAACATGTCTGATTTTATTAGATACATATAAACAATATATTCACGTATCTGACCTGTTGATTATTTTACTACTAATTCAGCTTCCTGCTTCTATTTCTTTTAATTATCCACAGATGTCACAAGTACCAAATAAAGACATTAAAATGATATTTCATGTTTCAAAAGAAAATAAGACTGGGAAAGAGGTGCTTTTCATACCACTACAACTCTTGGACATTTGTTCTGCAGTTTTGCAGATTTATTAAGAAGTCATATCCAGGCTAATTTTTCCTGTGTGTGACATCCTATTTCTATGGCTAAGAGCTTATATGTAGAGATTTTCAAATGTCAAATGCAAATGTAAAATGGATCCACGCTGTACAAAATAGTCTCTTACTGATATTGAGCTGACTGTTCCCTTTAAATGTTAATGAAACTGTTGTAATTACTGAAATACCAAAACAGCCTAAGAGCTGGAGATCACAGCTGTAACCCATCACTCATAAATTACTGTTACAGGCACCACCTTGACAGAAAGAGTTGTATAAGAACTTGATCATCATGCCTCCTTTTTAAGTAAGGGATGGAGATCAAGTCCAAAGAGTACAGAGAGAAAACTGAGGGAATTTCTTATTCTACTAAAGTGGTACAAACATTACACACAACCAGGCTTCCTATCTCCCCATTTCCCACAGCCTCTTTTTTTTTTTTTTTTTTCTGAGAGACATGAACTCCAGATACATCATAAAAAGTATTGTATACAATATAAATATGCAATAAAAGAAAATAATATTCTCTAAAACTTTTTTCTAAAATGAAGATCTCCATATTACATTTTAATTTGAAAATTTTTATTATGCTTGCTTGGTTTTTTTTATTTTTACTTTTCTTTTAACATGAAAACTAACTATGGCCAAAAATGAAGAGGCAGGATGGGAGGAAAGTGAGTTAAATGATGGGGGGAGTGGGCAATTGTTGGATTTTTTTATGTGAAATTTTTTCACCCAGCAAGCCTGTGGCACAGATGCTGTGAAAAGGGAAATAGAGTGCTTGGATGGGGTAAGTAACCTCGAGACAAAAAATGTCTAAGGGCTATGCAAGTATAACTAGGCAGTAAAGAACCAGTGATATCTATACTAAAGAAGGCTGGTGACACCTTGATTCTTTGATCTGTGAACTGTGTGACAGGCTTGCAAACGGATAGTTTATTATCTGGGAGGTGAATAGCAAAGTCCTACAGTGTTTCACAGGGTTAATATGTATAAAACAGCCATTTAGATGTGTTCCAGGAATAGAATGTGGGAGGAGTTTGCTTCGGCATGCAAGGAAGTTGTACGTGCGTCTGTGTCTATATGTACGTCTATGCATATGTGCTTGTGTGGAGCACTGTGCGGTACCCAGCTGGTCACAACAGCTGCAACTGGGAAGATCTGTTCTGAAGCTGACCACGGAATTACCAAATCCTCTTAATTCACCTTCTGATGACACTGAAGGTAGCCCAAGCCTGATCAGGACCTTGCTCTTATTTTCGCGGAGGATCGCTATCGTTACACTCCATTTAAATTCAGGAATAAGCATCTCATGACGCCATGCTCCACTGCATCGGAACTGTATGAGCAAGGCGGTCTTGCAGAGAGAGTGAGAGACAGAGAGAGGGAGAGAATTTCCAGGCTGAGAAGAAAAAGGGACACTATCTGGTTTTATTATCCGTGCATTGATTTTTTTTTTTTTTTAAGAAATCTGCAGCTCAAAGGTATTGGAGTAATATTTCTGTAAGCCTTGTCTCAACAGCAATAAATTTATTTGTATCAACAGCAAAGCCAGATAATTCTACTGTTGTTCTTACAGGGATCTGTTGTTTCATGGATCACATAGGGAATTCCAAAGAGCAACAATCTTCATGTTACCTGCCATCGTATGAGCTTAGTCATTCAAGGCAAATAACTCATCTTTGAAAGCAGCTTACCTCTCACCTAAGCTTATTTAAGTGGGCAGCTTTTCCTCAGGTGCAGACACTTGATTTCTTTCAGTAATTTTGAAAGTATGTCTGGCATGCAATGTACTGTTGATGTGTGATATTTTTATTTCGTTACTTTTTCTATTTTTTAAGAAGTCTCTTTTTGTTACACATCAGTAAATGTAAAACTGCAAAACAGTAATTATTGATTCAGGGACAGCAAAACCCTTTGAAAGCATGTTGGTATGTAATGAGCACAGGGAGACTACTTGAATTTTTCATCGTTACTCCACATCCGTGTAACCATGGAACAGTCAAAAACCAGTCATAGTAATATTTAGAAATAAAAGTGACAAAAATGTTGTTCAGTTAAATGAACATTAGCATGATAAAGCAACTGGGACTTGTTTTTTTGAAATTATGTTATTCCTGAAGCAAAAAAGAAATAATTAAGTGAAGTAAACAGTTAACAACTGGATACAAAGATATTTTCTAAAGAAAAATATGCTTACAATGGAAATAAAGGGAAAAAGATCTTATATCATAGCTGCATGGAAATACTCAAGCTCACATTATGGAAAATAGCCCAGTGATTAAAAAATCTGAAATGAGAAAGAAAGTAGAATGATGATTTTACTTGCCTGATATGGTAATTGAGCAATAAGATATATTTTACTGCAAATCAATTTCCTCACTCCACTTTAGAAGTACAATATAGCCCTGGCAAAGTAGCATCTTTACGGTCCTATGGATTGACATCACAAAGCCGTAGTCTTCTTTTGAAATCTATGGAACTGTGATAAATCTTCATGGCTCTGTATTCTAAAAGAAAGGATTAAAGAAAGATTTCCAAGAGTGGCGTATTACCTCCTCTACACTATTTGGAGATGAAAGGATTGCATTATAGTGGGCTAGCAGTTATCAGTTTTTGTTGGGATTAATAATTAAATAGAATTTGTAGTAACAGGAAAATAGTGTTTCCTTATAAAGATATAAGCAATGGAAAATTGTTTAAACCACTGGGTTTAAAGATGGAATTATAGGCTGTGAGGATAAAGAGTATGTGTAGAAATTATTTTTTTGACATATGTATTTTCCTAATTGTATCCTACTTCATCACCGAAGAGAATTGTAGAAAAGGAAACATTCTAACAGAACTGTCTTTGTTTCTTGATAAATAATGTCAAATGAGATATAAAAGATGTTCACAGAGTATGGTTTATCTGGCTGAGTTGCCTTTCTCTAGGAAGGGGGTCTATGATTAGTACTGCTCTCCTTATAGCTCCAGAGGTCTTCACTTGGATTCTCACCTAGGAAATTTTGGAATAAGAGGTCTCTTGGAACAGCAGAAGAACATAATACTGAACTAGAGACAGAGGCTATTTGATGCAAAACAGTAAGTGTTTTTTGGGTTGCAAGGACTGGAGGAAGAAAGTCTGTGTTGTTTCTGTGATAAAATTGGGCAAGTCAGGGATTTTTCTTTTCTTGTTCTTGTATGCTGGGTAATACAATATTCTAGTTACTATGTTCCATGTGTTGATCTTTATTGGACGTCTTACGCTGTAATTTCGGATAATTGGATAGTTCAACAGAAGAAGGTTGTTTGATCACATGTGTCAGGCATGCTAGAACACGCGAGGCGAGGAACATTCTTCGCAATAAAGGTTTGCTGGGAATTCTCGCTATGGGACAGAGATGAAGTTGTCTGTTTGATACTGGAATATGCAATCCCC